>OY288243.1:54243377-54453377 GCA_958450325.1 Agrostemma githago
TCTGTTTGCGGACGCTCGGACCCGTACAACGTCCACTGACAAAAGCCACTGGATGGACGCCCGGGACATCTATTCTTGTAGTGTTATACAAGAAATTAAATGTTGAATGTTAGATGCGATAATTAAAAGTTAGTAATGTTAAGTATGACCAAGTAAAGGGAAGCGAGGATTAGTATAGGGATTTAACCCTCAACCTATATGTCAAATGTCTCGAAGTGTGGCTTGACGGAGTATTAGTAAGGACGCGGGGAACCTTTCGGATGTGGGAAGATGTAGGGCGTTTTTAGAGTTTTGAATGTGTGATGGGATGACAAACCTCTTTTTTGATAAGTCGAGGTCATGTATTCATTGGAGATGTCGAGTTTTCAAATGTGTTTGAGCACTGAAACCTAATTTTGATTTCAACACAGGGGCGAAGGAAGGGCGCAGAAAGGCTGGCGCCTTGTTCTTGGAGCATGACGAGTGGCGTGCTTCGATTCAGAGGCGCGAGACATCGTGCAATTGAATTCGTAAGGATCGAAAGTTTTTCGAAATACAGAATTGACATCCGTGTTATCCGAGGTAAGATTTTATTTCGTTTTGACTTTGGTTGATTTGTGTACTTGGACGTGTGGATGCTGCAAACGATCGCCGCACGGACCTTCACGGCGGCCACCCACACGGGCCGTCCTTCAGTCCAGGCCGGTCCGATCCCGCATTCGGGGCGAAGTGTCGGACCTCGATTTGGTTGACGATTTGAATTGTACTAGATAGATGTATCGGCGCATCTATGTTTCTGTTGAATCGATCGAGATGTGGTTGTAAATGTTTAAAGGCCGGATCATTTGGTCTGGAGACCGTTTTAGTGAACCGAATTTGTTGCCGATTTATGAGTCGCAACAATTTTGGGATGCTCGGAAACCGTTCGAGTCAACTTTAATCCTTAGCCGGCTCAAAGATGAGTGACATGGGGACCTAAAGATAGATACTTGTACCCTTAAGCATTCCATGTCTAGAATGACTCTCATTGCCAATGATTTGGGACATCCAGAAACCATAGATTCTGAGTAAGGGGTGAGGGTACGTATTGGGAAGCCAATATCGGATAGACGTCAACACCCAATCCCGCCCGCACGTAGCGCCCTGAACTAAACTATCGGTGGGTGGATAACTTCGTCCTAATGTGGTGTAAATGCGATAATAGTCATTGTTTTAACCCTATGCCTTTGCTATGTCGGTTTTTTTAGGAGCAAATAGCTTGTCGTCGAAGTAAGTGTTTTTACATTCTTTGCGTGCGATTTCATGTGACAAGCAGGCCAAGGAAAGATGCACGTACGAGTGTAGAGAACACTATATAGTATATATATTAGCAAATCAGTTTTAACGTGATAATACAAATATTAGTCATTCTCGTGAGATACCTTACCTGGTATTCTGCTTAAAGTGCATATGTCCGACATTAATAGAGATGCAACGAACTACTCGTGAGGTGTGAGCATCTAGATTAATACGGGACTAATCCACCACTTATTTTGATTAATGTTATTGTTTTCATTTTGATTTTGTGTTAGGTGATTTAGCATGCGATTATAGTCATAAAAGCGATAAATCATACGAAAGCGGTAAAATGCGAAACATAAGTAAATCATGTTGTATGAGGAGTTTCACCCTTAAAATGTACGTTAAACGAAGTACGATGTGTAGACTATTAAGAATGGATCTTATAATGACTACTCGAATTCGATTTAAGTGTTTTAGTAATTGAGGTTGAAGTTGTGGACGTTACGTATTTTAGACGAGTTGGTCTCGACTGAGCCAAACAGGGGTAAGGTTTGTACACCATTTGTTGTGGAAATGGTGGACGCGTCGTGGAATTAGTATCCACATAGGTCGAACTTGACGATGTCAAAATGCATAATTAAAGTGCGATATGTAAAGTTTGGTTAAGATGACAACCTTGTGAAAATATCGACTTAGACGGAATGATCTTACTTAGGGTACTGCGATGATTCCGACAGAGCTTCGTTATTGTGGGGGGGGAGGGGGGCAAGTCGACGGATCAACACAGGTGCCATTTTTCGTCCTTTCGAGTCAAGAACTCGAGGAACTACGAAGAGTAGCGTTGATTTGTGGAATGCGAATCGAGGAGATAACGATCGAGTGAATGGTTCCTAATATCATGGAGTTTGACGCTAGAGAAGAGCCGCAAGCTGTGTGGAGCTCGTGCAAAGAAAGAATTGTGCGTCGATTATGAGCGGAGGAGGAGTGTATATATAGTTTTTCTCGTAGTTCAATCCAAGATCTCAAGTGCAGCACGTTGTGCGACCTAAAATTGAGGCGCCTGGCTGCAGGCGACGTGATTCTCAGGCGCGCCCCACCGGGCGCCTAAGATTTTGAAGATCCGATTCGCAAAAGTTTCCTAAACGGAGATATACGTGATCTTCTGATTGCTTGGTTACCAAGACTTTTAAACCTTGCCCTAGCACGCGCCGATGGGGTTCGGGTGTGCATCCCGAGGTTCGACTCGGTCGGACGCGTTCACTCGGGTTTGACTTTTTTGTGTTTCGGGACCTATTTAAAGCCCCAGAGTCGGAATTGACTCTAGTTAGTGTTGACGCGATCATAATGACATGACTAAGACCATTGTGATGTTGAATTAATTTCTTCTAGTAATTATTTGATTCGTTCTACAAAAAAATCATCTAAAACATCGTAAAATTGTGTCATGTTGTAGTCTGATCATCATTGAGTGTTTGTCGAACGCTCGTACAGCCAACAGGGCCAAAACTGGGTGTCTACAGAAGTCCCCACTTTGATTGAGGCTTGGACAAGGTGAAAATCAAAGTATAGTAGCCCAAGTCAATCAAGGATTACGACCTGGTGGCTGTCCGCTCGAGTCGTTTTAAGTCCGTTAGACTACGTACTAAGGCTCGTCAGCCAAGGTTTAGAAATCATACGTAGTCTCCTTTCCTGCGGTTGCTTGTTGAAGTTTGATCTGGATTTGCTTAGTTTGATTTGGGTTTGAAGAGTTATTGTAGTTGATTAGTGCCTTGATCTTCTGAATAGACCCCATGATTGAGTCTGTCCCTGGTCTTTGTGATTGTATTCTTTGGAATAGATCTTGTCTACCCCTGGAACTCACATAATGTATTCTTTAGAATAGATCATGTCTATTCCTAGACTTTGCGTAATGTATTCCTTGGAACATGTCTCTATCTGTCCCAGGACTTTGCATATTGATTCCTGGACATTGCATATTGTATTCTTTGGAATAGATCCTTGTCTATTCCTGAACTCTACATATTTTATTCTTTGGAATAAATCCCTGTCTATTCCTGGACTTTGCATATTTGTTTTCTTTGGAACAGATCCCTATCTGTCCATGGACTTTGCATATTGTATTCTTTGGAACAGGTCCTTATCTGTCCCCGGACTTTGCATATTGTATTCTATGGAATAGATCCCTGTCTATTCTTGGACTTTGCATATTGTATTCTTTGGAGTAGATTCTGTGTACTCCTGGACTTCACTTTTTTTTTACAAGTTGTTGCATAAGCTTTTGGCGGTTGTATTTCTACTTTGATCCTTCCTGGAAGTCGCATAAACTCCTTGCGAGCGCATGATCGTATTTCTATTTTGATTCTTCCTTGGATCGTGGTGTAAACTCTCAATGAATATATAATTTCATTTGGATTGGTTTTGCGTCGTGCTCTTTGTTCTTGCTTGTTTCTTGGATTTTAGGTTCGTAATTTTTTCGCTGGGGATGTGGCTTGCTTGTTGGATTGAGGTTCCGCTGGAGGTAGTTGATTTTTTTTGTTTTTTTAGAGTTTTGCTGAAGGGTTTGATATTTGAATCTGGTATCGGAGAGTGCTTTGAATCGATGGGTACCGCTAGGGATTTTTGTTGGTTTGCGTAACGGGTTGTGCTGACTTATGGGACGCTCTACTGGAGAGGTTAGTATAGTTTGGTTACTCTGCCGGGGTGATTAACGCGGTTTGCTATTATTTTTTGCTAATCGATGAGTGTATCTTTTCAAGTACTGATAACTGTGTCTGGATTAACCCGTTTTGTCTTGAGCGGAAGGGTTAGGCGCCTCCCTCGGGGCAACATGGTATTGAGGCGCCTCGTACCCAGCGTCCTGAATTTCAGGCGCTTGGAATCGTGCGGCTGAACTTTAGTTTTATCGACCTGTGATAAAAACGCGAAGTGGTTTGCGCTTGGGTCAAATGCTCGAAAATCAGACGCGACTCGTCCCTCTTCGCTCTTCGCTCTCTTCACCATTCTTAACCGCTTTTCAATCTTGATTTTTGCTCAACTTGATAATGTCGACCCCAAGTAAAGTGTCCTTTACTCACCTATTGTCAATTTGAACTAGATTAGCATAAATTTGAATTGATTTTGCTTAAACCTTAGAAATCGATTTGGGTGTTTCGCTCTTTCTACGTTTTGATGTTTGCTCTTTGTGCTCTTTTCGAATTAGGATAGTATAGAACTTTTAGTATTAGTTATTTGCTTGAAATTGAAGCTTGAAGGTCCTTTAATGGCCTCCCATGGCCAAAATTTGAAAACTTAGGGTTTACGGAACGATTTCCTGATTATTCCCGCACTTGATTCTCGTAAGTTTGCTAGTTTCTTGCTTGTGACGTTGCGGGTAGCTTGTATGTTGCTTTTTGTAACCCGAAATACACTCTAGGTCATTTTGTGTAAGACCGTGAGGCTTACAACGGACCAAATGAGACCGTAATGATATTTTCCCGAAACCACTTTCATCGTGATCGTGGTCGAAAATGGGTGCTACGAGAATTTTGGGAAGTTTGATAGCATGCTTGAAAATTTTGATCTTATTTTGACCCGTTTAGGTTGCCTTGACCAGACCCGGGATTTCTATTTTGCTTTGTTTTATAGCTTGAGATGGTACGAGACATTTCGATGAGGTTCCTTTAGTCGGTGCGACTGGGGAGGCTTCCGGTTCGAGTTCTTTGACCTCTAGGCTGGCCCATAAGAAGCGGCCGAGTATTCCTTCACCTACGCTGGAGCCTGGGGCGATAAATAAGGTTGATTTTGACCGAGTCAGGAGACGTGTCTTGTCCGTGACAGTTCAGAGGAGGAGACGGGTGCCTAGGCCAGCAGAAGAGGCAGAGGAAGTAACTTATGTGGATCCTGTCTGGGCTAGGGATTGGAACGGACGACAATTGGTGTTCCTCCGGACTTGCTCGTATCGAGTCATACTATCAATGACAAGGTGAGTACCCTTTTGGTTATATTTTTGTATGTCTATTTGTATTTGTAGGGTTCGCTTATACCTTTTTATTGCCATGATTTGCAGCCCCCAGGTTCGATGAGGATTTTCTAGTGGTTTACAACGTGTCACGAGGTGTACTCACAGAAAATTAGCCTTAAGGCTAAGGAGTTGGCTAGGGGGACGGCTTTGGGTCCCGTTGTCAGGCATTGGGCTTAGTTGGTCGGTTGCCAAACTAAGAGCAACCTTATGGTTATCAGAGCGATGGTGGATCGCTTTCATGATACGACATCGACATTTCATATGTCGTTCGGAGAGGTTGGCATGACGCTGGAGGATTTTAGAGTGATCACGGGACTACCTTGGGGTCCCGAGATGATCAGGTGGGCATCGAAGGGCCCTAGGTTAGATAGTGATGAGCTTAGGGGTTGGATAGAGGATTGTCTAGAGCCTTCTGCTTACGACTCGCCCCACACCTTGGCTAGTTCTTACATTACAAACCACTTAGAGAGAATGGCGGTCTTGGAGGGTCGGGAGCCTAACACGACGGTACAGGACGCCCGTATGTGGTTATGGTACTTTCTAGGTTTGACCCACTTCTCAGACAAGGGGAAGAGGTTCACCACTAGGATTTTTCCTTTCCTGGCTGACTTGAGTCAGCTGAGACGTTTTGACTGGCAACAGCGGGTTTCGCGAAGATGACCCGTTGTTTGGAGGCTATGGTGAGGCCGCAGAGAGTGGCCTCGGACTCAGCCATACCCATTGTGGGTCCAGGTCTCGTGATGGAGGTAACTTGCTTCATTTGCACTTGGTTTTGAGTTCTGTCAGTTCACTACTAGAATTAGTGCAAATTCCGACGGAATAATTCCTACGAATCTTGAGAGGCGTAGGAAAGTAAATAGTTCCTACATATATTTCCTACGGAATCCCAACCTGTCGCGCCTTTAAAGCACTCCTACAAAATTCCTACGGTCTTTTGGTAGGAAACATTTTATGCTACAAAATGTTCCGTAGGAAAATTTGTAGCTCCAAAAAATTAGTTTCATGAACGATTTAGCTCTGAAGATATCCTGGATATCAAGAAAACCCTCTACCCTAAGGCCACGGAGATTTCGGTAATGACTGGAGTTAGTTTGAACCCAATTGCTAAACTGGTTTTTAATACCTCTTACTCATCTCTGCTGCCTAGAAAAACCGAGACCAACAAATTACACATTCATGAAATAATCTTGCTTCACCATCTCCTTAAAGGTAACAAAGTGAACCTACCCTTTTTAATGATCAGTCATATTGAGCATGTGTTGTCTGAACTAAAGTCTTCTCAAACAAATGGATCCACCTGCATTCCTTATGGAATGTGGATATCGAAGGCACTTAAAATTAGGGGGGTCATAAGCAAGTCAGCTCTTTTCGAGAAACCATGTGATATTACGACCACCGCCTACCTAAGGCAAATGTCCATCCTGGATGATAGTGGCAATCTTAAGGTTAAGGGTGAATGCTCGTCCATGGTTAAAGGAGAATGCTCGTCTACGGTTAAGGGAAAGGAAGTGATGACTATGATTCCTGAAAGCTTCAGCAATGATATTCTCAGTAAATTGAATGAAATAGCTGCCCTGATCAAAACCCAGCCTTCTCCACCCGAGGTTAATCCATCCTTAGACGTGCTTTCTCGTCTTGAACAAAAGGTGGATAATCTAACCACAATATTTACTGCCTCTAGAACTGAGTTTGGTGCAGGGATGGCTAAGTTGGAGGGTCATATGTCCCACATTAGGGCTCGTGTACTAGTGATGGGGAATGACATTATCGGGTTCAAGAAAGCAGGTCATGAGATTGGGGAGGGAATTAATGATGCCGTCAATGAAGTGAAGTTTGCAAAAAGGACCTTACTTGCCAGGCATGACACTGTCATGGATAGGCTTCGTCAGATTTATGAAGCAACTTGCCAAGCGGTGCACCATCTGCGAGGACAGAACCGGAGATAAAGAGTCACGTCTCTAAAAGCCTTTATCTCATCCTTTAAATAAAACCAGCTCATGGTATATCTGTAGGGTATGTTCTCTAATGAATGACTATGTCTGTTTTCTAATGTCCGGATAATCTTATCATCTTGGTTGATGTATGTCTGACATATATCTTTATGTTTACTTACATTAACCTTGCTTATCTGTTATGCTTTCTTGTGTGATGTTCTCCCAGCTGATCGACCATTTTCGATGATGTCAAGAGGGGGAAAGGGTTTATCTATGACTAATCAAGTTTTTAAAAAAACGTGTTTAGCCAAGGATTCTTTTCTACCTCTTCGGGATTGGTAGAGTATTTTATCACGTCACTTAGAAACCTCTAAGAAAACTTGACATAATCAAAAAGGGGGAATTTGTTGAACCTAGGGGTTTAGATCTCATCTGTTTTGTTTATATCATGTTTTATATGCTTCAAAGTAACGTGAGTATTATGAACAGTTATGATGTGTAGTACTGGACAAATGGAGCATAATTCCAAGAAGGCATCCAGTTAAAAGATCAAGGGGGAAGGACGGAGGCATAGGATTCTAAATGTAAAGAGAATAAAGAAAACTGTATGACAAGGATAAAGTAACCTTGAATAAGGATACATTAACCTCCCCCGTAAATAATCTCACACGAGTCGCCAAGATTTAAATTCAAAATATGTTTATCTCGTGTATTTTGTCAAAGAAATCTCAGAAGATATTTTAAAGAAGGAAATTATCCATCAAGAAAATAAAAGTTTTCAAAATAAATGATTCTCAAAATATCTTGATCTTTCAAGATATTAGAAAATCATTAACATGAGAAACTTAAATATATTATCTTGATTGATTGATATCTCACCTAACATATCTTCTTTAAGTAAGGAAGCACATCAATTAAGGTGATCTTATTTCCTTTGTTAAGAAGAATAATTCACCTATAAATACTTTGCTCTTCCTCACTGTGAAATCACGACTTGCACACACATTTTTCTCTTTGCAAAAATAAAATCACATTTCTTTTCAAAAGGCTTTTTGCAATACTTTTCAGGTTAAGTCTTGGCTATATAAAATCGTGTTTGAATTGTTTACGCTTGAAGTCATATAGTTTCATTATTCTCTCTAGACAATTGAAGTGTATTCATAGCTAGAGAAATTTTGAAAACTTGAGTAGTATAGATACACAACTCGAGTAGTGGTTACTCAATCGAACGACATATATCGTTTACACCTTGAACGCTTCACATCGTTCAAACATCGAGGGCTTCACATCCCTCACACCGAAGGCTTAACATCCTTCATTGTCGTGGGCTTAACATCCCACACACCGAGTGCTTAACATCACTCACACCATCACGATTAGAGTTAATCGTGATCGTCTTATTTGTAAGGTAATCCGGAGAAGGTACACTTATAAATAAAGACACTGGTGGACGTAGGCTTTTCAATTGGGCCAAACCACGTTAAAACTGCTCGTGTTATTTACTTTACGTTTTCGTTGTGCTTTGCTATTTCTTATACTTATACTCTTTAGTAGTAAGTATAGTAGCACACATTTTTGTACTTCTTTTTATTTAGCCATTCAACTAACACAATATTACACTATATCTTTCCTAATAAGATTTTGGTGTAATATATATCGTTTAAAATTTTAAAAGTACCCAAATACTCTATTCACCCCCCCCTCTAGAGTATTTCCTAGGATCGCTAGACTCTACAACATCAACTGGGCACAAAGACGACAAGGAGACGGAAAAATGCAAGGACAGTAGCAGTAACAAAACAGACAGCAGCAAGAAGACCGACAAAGGAGAACGAAAACAAGCTAAGGAAGACGAAGGAAGAAGGAAAGAAGGAGAATCAACAACAAAACGCAGTAGCAGCAGCAGAAAAATGCAGCAGCAAAACGCAGCAAAATGGATAAAAATTGAACAACAACAAGCAACATCAGCGAAGAGGAAGAAGAAGAGGAAAAGAACGAAGGATGAAGAAGAGACAAACAACAGACGCATCAGCAGGACAAAAGGGATCATTTATAAACAGACCCGAAATAAGAACAAAAACAAAGAGAAGGAGAAAAAAAAGAGATAGAAATATAGCAGCAAGAATGAAAGCATGAAAGGCAGGAGAAATCGATACATATGTCTAATAGGCGACTAAGTTGACTGCAGTACGCACCAGAGGAAAAATGGGGTGTCCTGGTCGAGAAGACAAAGGAGAAAGCGAGGGCAGGGCTACGAACAGAGCAAGAGATCGGTTGATGACGATGGATGAAGGTGATGGATGGTAATGGTGAAGGAGGTGCGTGAAAGAAGAAGAGAATGGAGGTAGAGGCGAGCATTAGAAACACATAACAGCCACAATAATAAGAAAAGAAGGAAAGGTGAAAAGAATTAGGTGAAGCGGTGGGAAACAAAGAAAGGCAAATGGAGTGAATGTCAGTAAGGTGGGGTGTACGTAATAAAAGGTGTGACTGAATGATGAGGGAATAGAAGAAGAGAAGCGGTGGAAAGGGGATGCACGAAATAAGGTGGGAAAACAAGAAGTCAAGTGGTCCCACAATTAATAAAAAGTGATACGAAAACGGATTAATCGAATAGGTACAAGAAGGAGAAGGTTCGAAGAACATAAGTTGGCTGACCCCCCAAATCGAATTAAAAACGAATTAATAAAATAAATAAATAATCGGGCCGTCAAATAAAATGAGTAAATAAAGTATTCGAGACGAAAATGAAGCTTTTAGAAATAAATAATTAGACGATGAAATAGTATCTCCCGATAGATAATAAATCTTCGATAAAGTAAATTAAATTGATTTATCGAGAAAAGGTAATAAATGTTTTGACGAAACTTAAAATAAGTGAGCTTCGAGTCGCATGACATCCGCACGACTCGCATGGAGGGCTGTTTGTGCTTTTTTTGATTGATTCCGTTAGATTTGATATTCGACTATGGAGTCGGTATCGCATCCTTAGAATGATGATTTTTATTATTTGCTTGATTAGAGCGAAAATCGATTCCCTCCGCTTTATAATGTCGTATTAGTCTTTTAGGACTATGTGACGATTATCTTAGCATCAACGAGATTGTATTTAATATGATCTATTGATTGATTCCTTTAGATCCGACATTCGACTAGAGTCGATATCGAATCCTAGGAAATAATGCTTTTAGAAAATAGTACGATAATATCGATATTAGAAACGAGAAAAAGAAAAAGAAAAAATAATAAAAAAACGTGAAGGAAACGAGAAAGACGGAAGAAAAGGAAGAGAGAGAAAAAAAGAGAGGAGAATGCGGGATTTGTGACACCCTCAACCTACATGCTTAATGATACGATATATTATGGTCTCTTTATTTATTATGTTTAATGCTACAATATATAAGTAGTATTAATTTACCTTTAGTATTGGTTTTAATTATTTGTTTTATGAACGACTCTTCGTTGCTTTTAGGTTATTCCAATAGTTTTTCGAGTTGGCTATTTATAGCCTCGATTTATTTGTAATAGGCAGACATTGAAGAAAGTTTAAGAAAAATCACATTGTTGCTTGCTTAGCAATTCCCGTTTTTATTCAAAATGCGATTTGAGTATTAACTTGTTCGATCTCAATAGGTCTTGAGATTCGTTCACCATTGATGGATTATAGGTCTAATTCATCAAATATCCATTGTTTTGTGTGAGTGAGTGAGTCTTTTTGGTTCGTTTACAAAATCACATAAAACAAATATTGTTACAAAAACCGTTTCCGCTGTGATTCGCATCATAAGTGGTATCAGAGCTTCGGATCTTGATTTTTCTTAAAATCAAGACGGTCCAATGGAGTGTCAAAACCAAGTTTTAGGTTGAATCTCCGATTGCGATTGGAATTCAAAGGTTAAACTCGAGCGAGGTAGGTCGAGGGTTAATCGGTTTTGATTGTCTTGTGGTTCTTTGTTGAAGTTCCGATTTTGCAAAAAAAAAAAAAATACTGTTCACGTGTACTGTTCACTGTGAAAAAAAAAACAAAAAAAAATGTTGGAAATTTTCTCGTTCGAAAACACTTACGAGGAAAGCTTGATTTTTGATCCGTCGTTACCTCCTTGTTATGACGATTATGGGGATGAGAGGGTGGTTGTTACTCGTGAATCCCAAAGTCAAGTAATTTGTTTTTGGGTCGATTGTGTAGCAACTATGAAACCTTTTTGTTGTTCAATTGTCTTGATCAACAACAAGATTCTTGAAAAATTAAAAGGAAGGAACGAGTTGGGTATTAGCTTCAAAGGAGATTTGAGTATATATTCAAGTTTGTTGTTAATACTCGTCATCCATGTCGTTTTGTGGGCTTGGTTCGTGTTTGATCCCGGGGACTAAGTACACAAGAATTGGGACAATTCTTTTTGAAGGAAGGGCGGATGATACGATATATTATGGTCTCTTTATTTATTATGTTTAATGCTACAATATATAAGTAGTATTAATTTACCTTTAGTATTGGTTTTAATTATTTGTTTTATGAACGACTCTTCGTTGCTTTTAGGTTATTCCAATAGTTTTTCGAGTTGGCTATTTATAGCCTCGATTTATTTGTAATAGGCAGACATTGAAGAAAGTTTAAGAAAAATCACATTGTTGCTTGCTTAGCAATTCCCGTTTTTATTCAAAATGCGATTTGAGTATTAACTTGTTCGATCTCAATAGGTCTTGAGATTCGTTCACCATTGATGGATTATAGGTCTAATTCATCAAATATCCATTGTTTTGTGTGAGTGAGTGAGTCTTTTTGGTTCGTTTACAAAATCACATAAAACAAATATTGTTACAAAAACCGTTTCCGCTGTGATTCGCATCACTTAATCATCTCAAAAACGGACTCGTAGTAACGGCCTAGGCGCGGGAGCGTTAAGATGTATATAGGTGAGTTATGGTGTGAATGGTTAGGGAGGGGATTTTACGAGTTTTGCTCTCGGGTCTTTGACGAGTTTTGATCTCGGGTTTCCTAGAGGACTTCTAGGGGAAAGGTCGGGATTGTAAAAAGTATAGGATTGTATCGCCTAGGATGTTGATGGTTGTAAGATTGTTGTTGTTATGTTGGGAATTGTAATTGTTGTTGTAATTGTGTGTGCAAAAGGTTGTATTTATAGGAGAGGTTTCCGACTTTGTCTAGGAAAGGTACTTGGCTTGGATGAAATAGGATTCCGTCTTTGGATCGGAAAAGCTTGCTTGAAGGGGAAGAAAACACCCGGTTTGGATGGAAATAGGATTCCGGTTTTGGATAGGAAAGGTACCCGGTTTTTTTGATAGAAATCCTATCCTAAATAGAAGAGGTTTTGCATACAGCTGATATTTTGTGGTATTTGATTTTGAATCAGACTTCCAAAGCTGTGTGACAGATTTTTATGTCTCGGAAATGTCTTTGACCGGGGTTTGACCCGGTCGTTAAAAGACGGTTTTACCCTCGGTGTCGGTTTTGACCCAAGTTAGCTTTATTTGATTGGAAACGATCCACTGGGTATGGATTTGAGGTCGGTTTGGTGAGATTTTTACTCCGCTAAAAGCTCGCACCAAATACTATTGATTCCGAGTCCAAAATCGAGCGTATTACGTCATGTTTACGTCCGATCATCATCGGGTGTTTGTTGGAAACTGCTACAGACACCTAGCAGCCAAATATGAGTGTCTACAATTGTTTTTAGGGTTATTTAACAAAATTAATACCAACTATGGGTGGTATTCCATAAATAAAACCAACTTGAATTAATATGGGAATAAAACCATTTATGAGGCATATTATACACGAATGAAACAATCTTACCTGCTACCGCCTATGCCAGTCAATATTTCACTAATCCTTCAGTAACTTCATTAACTTCATGAATAATACCAAATATATTTCACACTTCATTAATTTTCAATTTTTTAACTTCAAATTTCATCTTCAGTTCATCTTCATCTTCCTCAATTCATCTTCATCTTCCCCAATTCATCACTTCATCTTCTTCTTCCTCAATTCGTCTTATTGAAAACAATTTTTTTTCGAAATTTTTGTTTGTTTATCAAGTGTCATCTACGTCCGTCTTTATAATTACCATTAATATTGTCGAAAATTCATTTTCAGGGGTTATAGTTGTACATAAGTTCATTTCTCAATCCTTTGCGTCGGCACCATAGTTTTCAATTCCCCAAATCGATTTTTTTGGATTTCCTTTTCTAATTTCGGGTTTTCTCATTCTGGGTTTAATTTTGGGGCTTTAGTATCCTATGATTCGAATAACATGAATTTGATGGGTCAAATTTGGAGAAATTAGGGTTTAGGAGAGAGAATTTGATTTAGGGAAAAATCGAGTTTGTTGTGAGAACGAAGAAGATGAAGATGTGTGTTAATTAATAGTACGGGACCCACAAAAACCGACATCGTCCGGTCATTTAAGAGATAATTTCATTCGTGTATAATATGTCTCATACATAGTTTTATTCCCATATTAATTAAAATTTGTTTTATTTATGGAAAATCACCCAAAGTTGGTATTATTTCTGTTAAATAACCCTTGTTTTTATACTCTTGAACTATAATGTTCAAATTTTAAAAAAATATTAAATTCATTTTTTAAAATTATTTTGTTATTAAATGGTAACAAATACGGAGTATGTATTAAATTGAAAATTTGTTTATATTTTTTACTTTAAAATATTAACTGCTTAATATAAATCCAAATATAACTATACTATATAAATATAAATATTTTATCAATTTTAATTTTTCTTGACCCAACGGGTCGGATTGCGATCATAGAATATTATCATTACTTAATTTAGTGTTTTTATTTTGACACCCATTTTTTTGTACCCTCTGTTAATTTTTTTAAAGATAGTGTAAAATGTAAATGTATTTTGTCCCAATACATATTGTCAGACGATCTCCCATAACCTTTTTTGTTGAGTATATTTTATAGGAGCAGTATTCAACTATTCATGTACAAAATGAATTAGAAATAGAGTAGTGAATACCCGTGAATAATCACGGGGTTATGTACAACTTTTTGTTGGACGATTTTGTTTAATATATTTTAGATTTAGTAAGTGTCATAATCAAGAATGTCGGCCAAAGATTTACTTGTAATGACACGTAAATGAATGAATGATGTATGACTTATTCGACAAATAACTTGTGAATTTTAATTTTCAATTAATTAGACATAAGGAAGCAGTATAGGTCTCAAGTGTGAATTATAGGGAAACGTTAATTAATTACTCTGTAATTCTCTCAAGCCTAAAAAGTATATGTATTATTTTTATACAATTTTAGAAATGAATATTGGAGTGGTGCAATGGTTAAGGTGTTAGAATTTGGTTTAAAGGTTGAGGGTGTACTGGATAAGGTGTTAAGTTTTGATGTGAAGGTCTAGAGTTCGACTCTCTTTGGTGCTACTTCTTCCCAATTTGACTTTTTGGTAAGGAATTACTTGGAGAATACTATTTCAAGTAGGTTAATGAGAAACCTTCATTTTTTATTTGAGAATATTATTTCAAGTAGGTTGGAGAATACTAATCATGCATCTCTGAAAAGTGGCGCACCCCTTAAATTGCTCAATGGATTATCTCGGAATAGGAACAAGGACTCATATTTGTTCTATTCTGTTGGTAATAATAGAACAATTATGTTTGTAGAAACAAAGAGAAACAAATCTATTCTATATCCGATAAGTATCAATACGCAATGGGAAGTTGATATCATCTTGTATCCGTAACTACTTTGCTACTTGGTGATTATTGAAAGGTTATATTCCTAATAAATTTCCTTTATTTATTCTATTCTGTCTTCATTTTTAACTAAACTTTTTTTATCTATACATAACATACGATATCAAGGTTGAGATTATGAAAAAAATAACTCTATTATTACGTTTCCACATCAAAGTGAACCATAATACTTAAAATTTTCTTTTATTGAATGCCTATTGGTGTTCCAAAAGTTCCTTTTCGAAGTCCTGAAGAGGAAGATGCATCTTGGGTTGACGTATAGTGCGACTTGTGAGATAATATATTGGGTCATAGGTGCGTTACATAATCCGAAGGGCATCCTACGATAAGCGAATGTAACACCCCGTATTTTCCGAACAGTGTTGAAATTTTAAACATTTATTTAAACCAAGTTGAACACTTGAAAAATTATTTTCGTGAATAAAAATATTTTCTTTCGCCAACTTAAAAATTATTTCTTTATAAAAACATATGAATTTATTTATCAAATTATTAACATTTTAACTTTCGTTAAGTCGAGTTTAAAACACGATAAAGCATTTTTATGAATTGTAACATGTCGTCCCGACAATATAAAATATTTTTCCGACTTATAAGTTTTTAAAATGTTTATCGATTATTAAAATAATATTTCGAAACTTATGTGCGCAAAGACGTAACACGAACAACTTATATCGCCCGTCTAAGGACACATGGCACGAATTCCTAGGTGGAAAATGCCGCTTGCATTTTGCCATCATTACGTGCATTTAATGCACGTACTTTCACAAGATTCATCGTCTGTTTTAGACACCGTCTCACGAGTCTCGTTTTGAAATCTAAATTTAAGGCTCCCGTTATTTTAATCTCTTAACCATTTACGTAACTTTTTTAGAAAATGATTTTATTTTAAAATCGTGTAAAAATTCATTTATCGATACTTTCGAAATGTTTTTAGATTTCGAGTTTTAATTTCAACCTATAAATTCAAAATCAAAATTTTCGGTAACGATTTTTACATAATCTGTAACGAATTTTTCAAAAACGGAAAATTGACCCATATGAGGCCGATGTCGCGCCTACCTCATACACATACATCACTTTGATTTGTCCACTTCAAATTTCCGATAAATACAACGTACTACCTTACATCAAAATATCATTTTTACAATTCATTACACACACACACACACACACACACACACACACACACACACACACACACACACACACACACACACACACACACACACACACACACACACACACACACACACACACAAACTTCATTTTACAAAGATAGTAAACTCAAAAATCATCTTAAAAGTTACTACATCTTTAACAAAATCAAATTAATTATTAAGTTCCCTTTATGTTCTTCATTTATTCATTAAGTTCTTTTTTGTTTTGTTAAGTTAGTAATATAACATACACATACACCATCCAATTTCTTATTCTCCCAAACACTTATATTTCCTCTTAGTTTACGTATACATTTTACTTAATAAAAAATTACTTCCTCTCCTTATTATCTCTTGTGAGGCCGTGTTTGATTAGAAGAAGGAGGTGAAGAATTTCCAAGACTAGAAAATGTAAAAAAAAAGTCTGGCAACCTCTGATCTAATTCTCTAATAACTTCAATAAGTATATAATAAGCTATTAAGGTAACCAAGCTTTTCTTCTAACATCCTTTTTATATATAAGTATATTTATGTTACTAATATAGTAATACTGGTGTACTAACCCGTGAAAATTCACGGGTTGAGGCGTTTTCTTTGGCATTAGAACATATTGAAAAAAATTAATAAGCAGTATAACAGAAAGACGTTATTGCGTGGTACATTTGTGAAATTATTGAATTTAGAGGAATAATATTTTTACGGTATCGTCATTATCTAAGTTTATAAACTAATGTGGCTCCGTGGACACAAATTTCACTTGAAAAAAAGAAAAAGTATACGTTATGTAGAATCAATAGTTTATAGACGACCTGTTTTATGAAAAGTTTTACCGTGAATTACTTGAAAATGATTCTAAATACTGAATGGTGTGACATCTAAGTGATTCGAAAGTGGGGTACGTGAGATCGACAACACGTGTAAGACATGACCCTTAGAGCAACCGTGATTGATCGCTCTGCTGAAGGGTAGGCCCCGAGTGTGATCAAAGATTTTGTTAAGACTAGAGTGTGGGACGAGTGACCCTTAGATGTAAGGATCACGAACTTTTTGTTATAGGGCTATGCCTTGTAAAAGGTCGACTCGGCCTCGAGGAAAGGCAGACGGGATAAGGGAAGAAACTTGCGATGTAAGATCGACAGAGTTTCGACGCTAGAGACCCTTGACTTGACTTGACTTGAATAAGGATGGACCTAGTGATTAGGGTAGACCCTAAAGTTAAAAGGGTTCTCAAATTGGGATGACTCGACTAACAGATTGAAAGATGGGCGAGATTCCCATAGGAAAGGTCGTGGAGACTGTCCTGCTAGAAGGAAAGATCGCGTGAGACTTTCTAGTTAGGACTCGAGTGTTTAGACGAACCTTCCATTTACGAGTGTATGACTCGTGTTGGTTGGTTGTTCCTTTGACGAATATAGCGGACTGGGATAGGGAGGAAACTCGTGATGTAGGATCGACGGAGTTTCGACGCTGTATACCTTTGACAAATTATGAAAAGACCCGACACACGGATTACGGTAGGTCCTATAATAAGGAAGGTTTTTGAAAAGGATTGACTTCCTAACTAAAGAGGGTTTTTTGAAAAATGATTGAATTTCGAAATTGAGAAGACGGTCCTGGAATTGGTGGTGGGCCAATAGGACCAGACTTTTTGAAAAAAATGAATACTTGAAATTCTGAAAATTTGAACATCGAAAATAAATTTTCGAAAATTTGAAAAAATCGAAAATGGGATCCCGAAGATTTGGGAATCGAAAACGGGATCCTGAAGATTTGGGAATCGAAAACGGCATCTTAGAGATTTGAAAATCGAGAATGGCATCTCGAGGATTTGAACATCGAAATTGAATTTTGAAAATTTAGAAAAATTGAATAGGGATCGGAAATTTGAATATTGAAATGGACAGCACGCCGGCTAGAAAATAGGCTTGTTTTGAGTCAAATCGTAAGTCCTAGTTTTGGTAGCATCCCGGGTTTTGGAAATTGGATAGTTTAGAAAAAGATGTATTTTCGAAATAACAGTTTTTGAAAAGATGACATGTAAATCAAGTAGCATGTAGTCATGGAAGCAATATATCGACACCATGTATGCTCTTAGACTAATTCTCGATCGGTCGAAAATGGGTCTATACCATCAACGACGGGTTTCTCGTAATTCAGGACGGACATCCTAAGCCGAGTTGACATTAGAACATGTCGTAAAACCCATACGAGTTCGGCCATAGAAGACTTTAGCGCACCCATTTAGGAATGCACCGCGGTATAGTGGGACGTCGGTCACAAGTAACCGGCCCGGGAAAGATTTGGGTTATGCATGAACCATCGAACTAAAATGCGTACATTACTAATCGAACGATTTATTTTCGAGTCTCGCCCTTGGAACCCCGATGACTAGTGGTACATCAGGTATCCCCAGCGGAGTCGCCAAATTATGGACATGATATAGGTCCACCCTGACGCGGCCATGCGCGGGTTTGGGCGGCGAATGAATCTCATGTGAGATGGATCTCGGATTGAAATTTAAATCTAAATGGAGTCGCCACCGAACTTTGTGGGAGTTTGGGCCCGTTCGAACCCACTCTATATCTTAGTGGGCCGTGCACAAAGTACGGCCCATTCCGATTTCAGAGTTTATGGGGTTCGTCCCTTTGCATTGCGATACTGATTCCGACATTATCGGAAATTGTGTATTGAATGACCCTCGTATGCCAACGGTTTCGGACATCCGCCAAACCATGGTTCTGAGTAAGGGGTGAGGGTACGTGTTGGGAAGTTCACCAAGAACACCCAACCCCGCCCGCAGTTAGCGGCCTCTACTTAGATATCGTTCGTTTTTCGTGTACGCGTGTTAGTTTGACGATTAAATGGTATGCAAACAGCGTTTTGACTAAACATGTGAATTTAATTATGTTTGATCTAGTCGTTTAATGCATCTTTGGACTATGTCGAAGTTTTTATAGCATGTGAGGTTCGTTTTAGTACAATAAAACAAACAATGAAAATAAAGCGCCAAATTAGTAACAAACGAGTTAGTAACGATATAACGGTTTGTAAAAGGATTAGAATGACATAAATGACATGATTCATGGTTTCAAAAAGAGTAGGACACGTGATAGACTTGACACGTGTTGACCGAAGTCGTTAAAAAGATTTATCGAAGCTCGAAATATGTTGAAGGCTCACGGATTTGTCGTGACAAAGGCCACTCGATCGAGTCATGGATAGACTCGACTGAGTGGACCTCGGGAAAATCTTTATGTTCGGATTTTGAGATGCCACTCGATCGAGTCATGGAGGGACTCGATTGAGTGGTCCTCAAAAAAGCTTTCTGACCTGATTTTGGGGTGCCACTCGATCGAGTAGTTATGGCACTCGATCGAGTGCCCCTTCTACAAACGATAGTTCGCTTATTTGTTTTTTGATTTTGAAATCGATAATTTTGCAAGATCGCGTGAAAATATGATATGATTTACACCCGATTCGGCTTTCGATACTCGTCGTATTCGATATTTGATTATAGAATCAGTATCGAATGTTTAGAGTGAATTTTAGAAAAGATGTTATTAATCGTTTTAAAATTGAACTGGGACGAAATAATCCCTATTGTGTCGCAAATTCCAGGCAAATCCGCGCGACTCGCATGGAGGGCTGTTTTGGCTTTTTTTGATTGATTCCGTTAGATTTGATATTCGACTATGGAGTCGGTATCGCATCCTTAGAATGATGATTTTTATTATTTGCTTGATTAGAGCGAAAATCGATTCCCTCCGCTTTGTAATGTCGTATTAGTCTTTTAGGACTATGTGACGATTATCTTAGCATCAACGAGATTGTATTTAATATGATCTATTGATTGATTTCTTTAGATCGGACATTCGACTATAGAGTCGATATCGAATCCTAGGAAATAATGCTTTTAGAAAATAGTACGATAATATTGATATTAGAAACGAGAAAAAGAAAAATAAAAAAATAAAAAAAAACGTGAAGAAGACGAGAAAGACGGAAGAAAAGGAAGAGAGAGAGAGAGAGAGAGAGAAAAAAGGAGAACGCGGGATTTGTGACACCCTCAACCTACATGCTTAATCATCTCGAAAACGGACTCGTAGTAGCGGCCTAGACGCGGGAGCGTTAAGATGTATATGGGTTAGTTATGGTGTGTATGGTTAGGAAGGGGATTTGACGAGTTTTGCTCTCGGGTCTTTGACGAGTTTTGATCTCGGGTTTCCTAGAGGACTTCTAGGGGAAAGGTCTGGATTGTAAAAAGTATAGGATTGTATCGCCTAGGATGTTGATGGTTGTAAGGTTGTTGTTATGTTGGGAATTGTAATTGTTGTTGTAATTGTGTGTGCAAGGGGGTGTATTTATAGAAGAGGTTTCTGGTTTTGTCTAGGAAAGGTACTTGGCTTGGATGAAATAGGATTCCGTCTTTGGATAGGAAAGGTACCCGGTTTTTGGATAGGTTTTAGGAAAGAAATCATATCCTAAATAGAAGAGGTTTTGCATGTAGCTGATATGTTGTGGTATTTGATTTCGAATCAGACTTCCAAAGCTGCGTGACAGATTTTTATGTCTCGAAAATGTCATTGACCGGAGTTTGACCCGGTCGCTAAAAGATGGTTTTACCCTCGGTGTCGGTTTTGACCCAAATTAGCTTCATTTGATTGGAAACGATCCACTGGGCATGGATTTGAGGTCAGGTTGGTGAGATTTTTACTTCGCTAAAAGCTCATGCTAAATACTATTGATTTCGAGTCCAAAATCGAGCGTATTAAGTCATGTTTACGTCCGATAAACATCGGGTGTTTGTTGGAAACTGCTATAGACACCTAGCAGCCAAATTTTGGTGTCTACAGAGCCCCCACTCTGATTGAGGCTTGGACAAGGCAAAATTCAGAGTAGCTACCAGGCCAATCGGGGAGTAAGACCTGGCAGACTTCCGGTCGGGCCGTTTATAGTCCATTAGACTTGCGTAAAAGGGCTCGCCAGCCATAAGATAGAAATAAATCATACCTGAGTTCTGTTATCTTGGGCTAGCTCTGTGGGGACTTGTTTATTGAAGCCCTGGGTGTATCTGTATGCGGATACATCCCATCTTGGAGCTGCGTAGGAGCTTGCCTAAGAAGCCCTGGGTGTATCCATTTGCAGACACATTCCGATCCAGAATTACGCGGGAGCTTGCCTAAGAAGCCCTGGGTGTGTCCGTTTGCAGACACATCCTAATTCAGAACAACGTGGGAGCTCGCCTAAGAAGCCCTGGGTGTGTCTGTTTGCAGACACAACCTGATCCGAAATTACACGGGAGCCTGCCTAAGAAGCCCTGGGTGTGTCCGTTTGCAGACACATCCCAACTCAGAATTACGCGGTAGCTTGCCTAAGAAGCCGTGGGTGTACCTATATGTAGGCACATCCCGTGTTTCTTCAGGAGAAATGCCACCTTTGGGCTTTTCGCTGGGGAGTTTAGTGAGTTCGCACAGGACTGCGACTCACGCTGGGAAATAAAAACTTGATGTTCCGTTGGGAGGCCAAGCTGGTAACTGAAATGTTAGATATATAGGCAGAAATAACAAATATAGCAGATATCAAGATAGCATACAGGAAATGCATTTAGCATCTATAGACTGACTTGCGCTGGGGAAAATGATTTTTGCTTCATTTTGAAATCGAAGTCCTAAACGCAACTTACGCGCTAGGAGACAGGTTTTCAAAATTGAAATGAGTAGAAAAGAAATTTGCAGTTTAAATAGACTGAAATTTGACCTTGTCGAAAAGGATTTTCTCAAATGGCTAAGTTTTGCAAATTTCAAAGCGAGAATTTGAAGAGAGAGGCCTACCGACAGACTCGACTCTGGACGCGACAAGACGAGTTGACAGACACAGTACAAACTGGACTTTTTAGGGGTTGGACCGTGACTCGGTAGAGGGGTAGGCTACCTAAGATGACAAGACTCTTAAGTTGCGCTATTCTATAGCCTAGGCGAGTGACAACACGATCAAACATCGAAATGAAAAAGATATGTTATAGTCTGCAATGACAGGACTCAGTAGTAGCAATGCTGTAGACTGGCGTTCTTTTGGATCTTTTGGTTTCGGAATATACTCCTAAGTAGGTGTAGCTTCGAGTCCCTGACAGATTCTTGTCTTCGACTGAGCCGAGTAACTAGGACACACTTGTAAAAAAGGTGGCTAGTTTTTTTGAAATTATCTGGATTTTGTGAGTGGATGAAGGTCTTCTGCCTAAGAGAAGCCCCCCAGGACGACAAAACGAACTGTTGAGAACATGACAGTGTTGTGACCGGAATGATGGTGCTTTTTGAATGTGTGTCAATGTGGGTGGTTGTGCCCTTGTTGAAAGGCTGCCTACATATTCACGTGTGGTTAAATCAAACCATGTCGTAGTTCAGTGATTGGAAGATATATTTTGGTGTCTATTTTATTAGGGCTTTGTGTGTAACTAGCCATAGCAATGGTGTAGGCTAGGTGCATTCCCAATGATCTTTTGATCAAAGGGATAGAATAGTTAAGATGTTGATCCTGTGACTGTGAGAGTTTTCCGGGGTAGCCCTAGAGGTGGTGTGAACTATTTGGGCATGTTCAATGCCGACCGCAAGTTAAGTTCCCGTGTTTGGGGCTGGTAACTAGTTTGAATGTTTGTAGAAATGTGGTGCTAGGTCGCAAGTGGCTTTGATGATTCGAAATCTGGAGCTTGATTTTGTGGAGCTAAGGCTTCAAGGGTAAGGTATTGCAATGTGGTAGGAAAGGGGGAACTTGAGTAAAGATGACTCGAACTTCGATTGGCAGGTTTGATAATGCGGGATCCGATTTCCATCTCTGGTCCTAATGGTTAGGGATATCCTATGGAGCTTGAATCCTCAAAATTTCAGGCTGCCTCTTAGCCTAGGTCTCGAGAAGGTCTGGAGGGTTGTAATGTGGGAAGGCTAAGTGTGGTGTTAGCTGACCAACTTGGTTGATTTTCCCCTATTTGATGGTATGGGAATTGACCGTACCACGGTCAAGGGACTTTCACTTAGGTTGACCGTTGAACACGGTCATAGGTTTTGAAATGTTTTGGTTGACCTTTTAGCCCTGGTCGTGGAATTTTCATTTGTGTTGACCGTTTAACCTTGGTCATGGATGCCTCTTTTTTTATGATGGCCTGCTTTTTTTGTTTTGGCCTTTTGCTTTTTTCCTTGGACTTTTGATTTTGTTTTTGTCCAACTTTTTTTTCTTTTTTCTGTTGGTCAGACTAACACCCATGGTAGAGATTGGTTGGTCTTATTGGAGGGGTGTTTATTGTGGGAAATGGGCTTGCCTCCCGTCTTGAACCCAAACTTGGAGACTACCTAGATTTGTTGTAGGATTCGATACCGCTCTTGCTAAGGGTAGTTATGTGGCTTTCTATGCCAGACATGGAACAGATAAAGGAAAATACAGGTCTCAAATTCCTGCAGTCATTATAGGTGTGCCTATAATGGTCACGTGCATGTGCTCACAGTGTATGATGGTGTTCATCTTGTTCTCGGAAACACATAAGGAAAGCATAATGAGAGAATGAAAAGAGCTGATTTTATTGAATTTTGAAAAAAGGACAGAATACAGTTGACTCTGACTCTGACTTTGAAATTGAAAGACATAGAACATCCTAGTCTCGGACTCAGACTCGAACTTAAATCAAATTTGGACTCTCGGATGTCTGGTTGATTGACTTGAACAATCTAGCTGATGTCGTTAGTAGTCTTCGACTTCTAAGGACTTAAGTTGATGTCCAGTATAGCCTTCAGTAGAAACTTCACCAAGATCTTCATTATGTCGAAGATCGTCTTCAATCCTAGTGCGCAATTCGGTAAGCACCGCAAAGTTTGAAATGCCGGCATACATAAGATGGATGCGGTAGGTGGGTAGGAGGTTATTGATGAACGCCTCCACTAGTGTCTTCTCGCTGGGCTTGTCTACCAGCTTAACACTCTCAGCCCGCCAACGTTGAAGGTATTTTGTGAAACCTTCCTTGGGCTCCTGGGCCATGACCTCTAAGGAACGCATGGTCGTTTGAATCTCGGTATTATCAGCATAATTCCGAGCGAATTCTGTAGCCACGTCATCCCAAGTTTTGTATTTCTTGGAATCTAGATTGTAGTACCATGCTTTGGGATGTTTCTCGAGAGAGGCAGCGAACAGGTGCTTGAACATGGTCGATTTCACTCCCTTAACGACCATGAACTCTTTAAAAGCCCGAATGTGAAACACTGGGTCTTCGGTCCCATCAAACATTGGTAGGCCTGTAAGGTTGAGGTTGGCGGGCAGTTCATCATTCAGGGGTGAATAGGCACGGGCATTATCCGTGTGGATAGTGTTGTTAGTTGACAAGTGGACCTGTTCTTCCAGTTTGCGGATTGCGCTGACCAGTTCAGCCAAAGGCCCAGTAGTTTAAACCCCACCATTAGGAGTCCCTTGTTCTATGGCGCTCAAACGAGTAACATTAGCTATCTGGCCGGACTTGATAGCTGTCAGTTAGGCCTCAATCTGAGTCAGCGAGACCGTCAATTTGTCCAAAGCTTCTTGCATCTTGTGCGTATGTCTGGTTACCGGTGGCCTGTCTGTAAGAATACCGCGTAATTAGGAAAGTTGCTTCGGAACTCAAATACACCAAGGCATAGGAAATAGTGCGGGAGGAGAGACGACTCCGGTTTGACTCGGGTTAGACTCTTCTAAGACAAACGTGTAGGGTACGATTCTCGGAGTGACTGTGATTAATCGCTTCGTCGGAGAATAGCCCCCAAGTGAGACTAAGGACTCTAATGGTGTGACATCTAAGTGATTCGAAAGTGGGGTACGTAAGATCGACAACACGTGTAAGACATGACCCTTAGAGCAACTGTGATTGATCGCTCTCCTGAAGACCCCGAGTGTGATCGAAGGTTTTGTTAAGACTAGAGTGTGGGACGAGTGACCCTTAGATTTAAGGATCACGAACCTTTTTTTATTGGGCTATGCCTTGTAAAAGGTTGACTCGGCCTCGAGGAAGGCAGACGGGATAAGGGAAGAAACTTGCGATGTAAGATCGGCAGAGTTTCGACGCAAGAGACCCTTGACTCGACTTGAATAAGGATGGACCTTGTGATTAGGGTAGACCCTGAAGTTAAAAGGGTTCTCGAATTGGGATGACTCGACTAACAGATTGAAAGATGGGCGAGATTCCCTGAGGAAAGGTCGTGGGGACCGTCCTGCTAGAGGGAAAGATCGCGTGGGACTTTCTAGTTAGGACTAGAGTGTTTAGACGAACCTTCCATTTACGAGTGTATAACTCGGGTTGGTTGGTTATTCTTTTGACGAATAAGGCGGACTGAGATAGAGAGGAAACTCGTGATGTAGGGTCGACGGAGTTTCGACGCTGTAGACCTTTAACAAATTATGAAAAGACCCGACACACGGATTACGGTAGGTCCTATAATAAGGAAGGTTTTTGAAAAGGATTGACTTCCTAAATAAGGAGGTTTTTTTTAAAAATGATTGATTTTGAAATTGAGAAGGCGGTCGTGGAATTGGTGGTGAGCCAATAGGACCGGGCTTTTTGAAAAAATTGAATACTTGAAATTTTGAAAATTTGAACATCGAAAATAAATTTTCGAAAATTTGAAAAAATCGAAAACGGGATCCCGAAGATTTGGGAATCGAAAACGGCATCTCGGAGATTTTAAAATCGAGAATGGCATCTCGAGTATTTGAAAATTAAAAATGAATTTTGAAAATTTGGAAAAATTGAATAGGGATCGGAAATTTGAATATTGAAATGGACAGCATGCCGGCTAGAAAATAGGCTTGTTTTGAGTCAAATCGTAAGTCCTAGTTTTGGTACCATCCTGGGTTTTGAAAATAGGATAATTTTGAAAAAGATGTAGTTTCGAAATAACAGTTTTTGAAAAAGATGACATGTAAATCAAGTAGCATGTAGTCATGGAATCAGTATATCGACACCATGTATGCTCTTAGACTAACTCTCGGTCGGTCGAAAATGGGTCTATACCATCAACGACGGCTTTCTTGTAATTCAGGATGGACTTTCTAAGCCGAGTTGACATTAGAACATGCCGTGAAACCCATACGTGTTCGGCCATAGAAGACTTTATCACACCCACTTAGGAATGCACCGCGGTATAGTAGGACGTCGGTCACAAATAACCGGCCCGGGAAAGATTTGGGTTTTGCATGAACCATCGAACTAAAATGCGTACATTACTAATCGAATGATTTATTTTCGAGTCTTACCCTAGGAACCCCGATGACTAGTGGTACATCAGGTATCCCCAGCGGAGTCGCCAAATTGTGGACATGACATAGGTCCACCCCGACGCGGCCACGCACGGGTTTGGTCGGCGAATGAATCTCATGTGAGATAGTTCTCGGATTCCAATTTAAATCTAAATGGAGTCACCACCGAACTTTGTGGGAGTTCGGGCCCGTTCGAACCCACTCTATATCTTAGTGGGCCGTGCACAATGTACGGCCCCTTCCGATTTCAGAGTTTATGGGGTTCGTCCCTTTGCATTGCGATACTGATTCCGACATTATCGGAAATCGTGCTCTCGTATGCCAACGGTTTCGGATATCCAGAAACCATGGTTCTGAGTAAGGGGTGAGGGTACGTGTTGGGAAGTTCACCAATAACACCCAACCCCGCCCGTAGTTAGCGGCCTCTACTTAGATATCGTTCGTTTTTCGTGTACGCATGTTAGTTTGACGGTTAAATGATATGCAAACAGCGTTTTGACTAAACATGTGAATTGAATTGTGTTTGATCTAGTCGTTTAATGCATCTTTGGACTAAGTCGAAGTTGTTTTAGCATGTGAGGTTCGTTTTAGTACAATAAAACAATCAATGAAAATAAAGCGCCACAATAGTAACAAACGAGTTAGTAACGATATAACGGTTCGTAAAAGGATTAGAATAACATAAATGACATGATGCATGGTTTCAAAAATAGTGGGACACGTGATAGACTTGACACGTGTTGACCGAAGTGGTTAAAAAGATTTATCGAAGCTCGAAATATGTTGAAGGCTCACGGATTTGTCGTGACAAAGGCCACTCGATCGAGCCATGGATAGACTCGACCGAGTGGACCTCGGGAAAAACCTTATGTTCGGATTTTGAGATGCCACTCGATCGAGTCATGGAGGGACTCGATCGTGTGGTCCTCAAAAAAGCTTTATGACCTGATTTTGGGGTGCCACTCGATCGAGTGGTTATGGCACTTGATCGAGTGCTCCTTGTACAAACGAAGTTCTCTTATTTGTTTTTGATTTTGAAATCGATAATTTTGCTAGATCGCGTGAAAATATGATATGATTTACACCCGATTCGGCTTTCGATACTCTTCGTATTCGATATTTGATTATAGAATCAGTATCGAATATTTAGAGTGAATTTTAGAAAAGATATTATAAATCGTTTTAAAATTGAACTAGGACGAAATAATCCCTTTTGCGCAATTTCCCGGCAACCGCGCGACTTGCATGAACTTTGCGCAACTTGCACAGGCGCGCGACTCGCATGGAGGGCTGTTTTGGCTTTTTTTGATTGATTCCGTTAGATTTGATATTCGACTATGGAGTCAGTATCGCATCCTTAGAATGATGATTTTTATTATTTGCTTGATTAGAGCGAAAATTGATTCCCTCCGCTTTGTAATGTCGTATTAGTCTTTTAGGACTATGTGACGATTATCTTAGCATCAACGAGATTGTATTTAATGTGATCTATTGATTGATTCCTTTAGATCCGACATTCGACTATAGAGTCAATATCGAATCCTAGGAAATAATGCTTTTACAAAATAGTACGATAATATCGATATTAGAAACGAGAAAAAGAAAAACAAAAAATAAAAAAAAAAATAAAAAACGTGAAGGAGACGAGAAAGACGGAAGAAAATGAAGAGAGAGAAAAAAAAGAATGCGGGATTTGTGACACCCTGTGGACATGACATAGGTCCACCCCAACGCGGCCACGCGCGGGTTTGGGGAGGCAAATGAATCTCATGTGAGATGGATCTCGGATTGAAATTTATATCGAAGTAGGAGTCCCCACCGAACTTTGTGAGAGTTCGGGCCCGTTCGAACCCACTCTATGTCGTAGTGGGCCGTGCACAAAGTACGGCCCATTCCTATTTCAGAGTTTATGGGGCTCGTCTCTTTGCATTGCGATACCGATACCGACATTATTGGTAATCGTGTATTGAATGACTCTCGTATGCCAACGGTTTCGGACATCCTGAAACCACGGTTCTGAGTAGGGGGTGAGGGTACGTGTTGGGAAGTTCACAAAGAACACCCAACCCCGCCCGCACTTAGCGGCCTTTATTAAGATATTGTTCGTTTTTTATGTACGCCCGTTAGTTTGACGATTGAATGTTATGCAAACAAGGCTTTTTGACTAAACATGTGAATTATGTTTGACTACGTCGTTTAATGCATCTAAACTAACGTCAAAGTTGTTTTAGCATGTTATGTTCATTTTAGTACAATAAAACAAACAATGAAAGAAAGAACAGGTTACAATATACGAGCGGCATACCACCCGGGAATACAATGCAACAAACGATACAACAATTGCGATAATAAGGTAGAGAACGAGTTAGAAGATGTAAGCATGACACGATGCGGTTTTGAAAGGACTAGATTCACGTGATAGACTTGACACGTGTTGACCGAAATCGATTGAAAAAGGTTTGTCGAGACTTGTAGCATGTAAGACGCGTTTATTTAGGCGTAATTGGGGTTACTCGGCCGAGTCATGGAGGGACTCGGTCGAGTGTCCCTTGAAAAAGGTTTCTGCCGATTTTTTGGGGTGTCACTCGACCGAGTGGCTATGGCACTCGATCGAGTAAAAATATGGCATAATTTATACCCGACTTCAAATTTTCAAAACTCGTCAATATTTGATATTTGACTACGAAATCAATATCCAATATTTAGAGCGATTTTTAGGAAAAAAATGTTTAGAAATTGTTTTGAATCGAAATAAATTCCTCCACATTGTAATGTCGTATTAGTCTTTTTAGGACTATGTGACGATTATTTCGGCATCAACGAGAATAGTTTTTTGAAAACGGTTTGTTTGATTGATTCCTTTAGATCTGACATTCGACTATAAAGTCGATATAGAATCCTTAGGGACGACACTTTTATTGCTAATTATAGTAGTACGATAATATCAATACTAGAGACGAGAAAATAAATAATAAAAAGGGCGACGACGGACGACGAACGAAAAAAAACGGAAAAAGAAAGAGAGAAGAGAAGAAAACGGGATTTGTAACACCCTCAACCTACATGCTTACTTATCTCAAAAACGGACTCATAGTAGCGGCCTAGGCGCGAGAGCGTTAAGATGTATATAGGTGAGTTATGGTGTGTATGGTTAGGGAGGGGATTTGGCGAGTTTTGCTCTCGGGTTTGTATATGGTTTGCCGAAAATTGCCTAGAATTTCAAGTTGTGAATGGTCGTGAATCCTATAGGATTTCTAATGGGAATGTCGGGATATAATAAGCCTAGTATTGCAGGAATATCGGGTTGTAACTTGTGTATGTCGGGATTGGAATTGTTATGTTGTAAATTGTTGATGGAGTTGTAGTTGTGAATTGTGTGTGATTGTGAAAATTGCATGTGTTAAATTGATGTTAATTGTGT
This sequence comes from Agrostemma githago, assembly GCA_958450325.1. Lineage (NCBI taxonomy): Eukaryota > Viridiplantae > Streptophyta > Magnoliopsida > Caryophyllales > Caryophyllaceae > Agrostemma > Agrostemma githago. The sequence continues at coordinate 54,273,174 of OY288243.1, forward strand.
TGCGGGGGTGGGGTATTTATAGGATGGGATACCCAACTTAGAATAGGATATTGGTATCTTGCAAAGGAAGAAATCAATCGTTTGGGGTGAAGTATGATTCCGCTTGTGGATAGGGAAAGATTACTTGTAGGGGAAGAAACACACGGTTTCTAGCTGAAACGAGGGTTACTCGGTCGAGTAGTGCACAGCACTCGACCGAGTGCCCGGTCTGATGCCAGATTTGGCGGTTTTTATGGGCTTACTCGACTGAGTGGCCGGTCCACTCGATCAAGTGGGTCTGAGCCAGGTAGAAGTCTTTTTTTGGAGATCGACTTTTATCTTTAAGGGAGAGTTTTGGTTGCTCCCCTCTTCTCCATGGCTTATTTTTGTGAGGAATTGGACTTCCAACCGGATTCCTGAGGGTCCCGTGACAGATTTTCTGTCTCGGAAAGGTCTTTGACCGGGGTTTGACCCGGGCGCTAAAAGACGGTTTTGCCCTTGGTCTCGGTTTTGACCCAAATTAGTCTTATTTGACTGGAAATGACCCAGTGGGCCTAGATTTGAGGTCAGTTTGGTGAGATTTTTACTCCCTTAAAAGCTCGCGCCAATTACTATTCATTCTGAGTCCAAAATCGAGCGTATTAAGTCATGTTTACGTCCGATCATCATTGGGTGTTGTTTGGAAACTGCTATAGACACCTGGCGGTCAAAATGCGGGTGTCTACAGAGCCCCCACTCTAACTAAGGCTTGGGCAAGGCGAAAGTCAGAGTAGCTACCAGGTCAATCAAAGATTAAAACCTGGCTGACTTCCGATCGGGTCGTTTATAGTCCTTTAGAGTTGCGTAAAACAGCTCGCCAGCCATAAGATAGAAATCATACCTGAGCGAATGCTAAAAATTCCGTGGGGACTTGCCTAAAAAGCCTTGGGTGTGCCCCTTTGCGGTCACATCCCATTTTGAAGCTGCGCGGGAGCTTGCCTAAGAAGCTGCGGGTGTGTCCGTTTGCAGACACATCCCGTGTTTTCCACTGGGGAGTTTTAAAGAGTTGTATAAGCCCACTTCTGAAGTCTTGGGTGTACCTGTATGCTGACACATAGCAATTTGTATGTAACATTTAGGCGAAACACTGACTTACGCTGGGGAAGTAAAAATTTGATGCTCATTTTTTTTTTGAGAAAATTTGTAAAATATATTGATTGATTTTTTTTGAAAATGGAAGTGCTCGGGATGACTTTATTCTGTATCAGATTCTGAGAAGGATTTCTAAGGCTTTTTGGGTTGAGTCTACACCCATGCGAATTAGGAGACATGATGAGAATCTCTATTCCTAAGGCAACTAGAAAAGGATTTTCTATTATAAATAGAGGGTTCCTCGCTTTTAATTTTCATATCTCAACTCGAATCTTCTTTTCTTTTCTCAAAATCTTTTAGACTTTTAAGAAAAATTTCTTTCTATGGGTATAGAACATTTGACCGCAATGCTTCAGGCATGGTCCCAGTATTTCCGGGATGAAGACAAAGTTCAACTGACTCAAATGAGAATTACTGCTTATTCCCGCTTCAACGACTTAGGGTAGATTCGCACCTTCTGGATGCTTGCCTATCCTTTTGGGATACTACCTATCATGTTTTCGCATTTCCTCGAGGAGAAATATGTCCCCTTCCTGAAGAGATCGCAGCCATCGGCGGTTGGTGCCCTAATGCTCGTCCTGCCATTCCCCCGTTTTATCCCGATCCAAGGAGATTAAGGGACTTTCTTGGCTTGTCACATGCTGAGACAGCCCGTATGGTGAAGGGAGATTTTGTTTCCTTATTTGATCTAGACGATAAATTTACGAATTCTAGCGGCGTAAGAGTTACTCCCACCCATAGGCGCAGGGCTTTCGCTTTTTGCATGCTACATCGATATGTCTTCGAAGGAAGAATGGAGGCTGACTCGTGCTTGGGTCAAATTAGACTGATAGGCATAGTTGATCAGATGGAGATGGGTCACAGCCCGGCCTAGCTGACAACTGAGGAAATCATTACGGGCCTTGATGCTAGAAGACTTGACCCGGACCAACAATTGACGGGAAGTACCCGTCTTTTGCAGGTATTATCTCGCGTTTTTCTTTCTTTTCTCTTTGTTTTTTGATTTCTGATGTACAGAGGCCACTCGATCGAGTGGACCCGTCACTCGATCGAGTGACCTCGATAAAAACCTCATGTTTGTTTCCAGACGAGCCACCTGATCGAGTCAGACATGACACTCGATCGTGTGCCTGCCAGCGGACAGATTCTTACTTATGTAAATCCGTTTCTTCTCCTTTTCCTTTGTCAGATTTGGTTATCCGAGCGCTTGTCGATCATAGAGCCCCCGGTGAGCATATCCAAATATCGTAGTTGCCAGATTAGCTCAAGGAAAAGGCGAATAAGCTCGAGTCATCACATGAATCGTACTTATTGGGATGAGGAATTAAAATTCCATAGTGGGCCCTTGATTAGATGCACAGTTATTTGGTGGCTCCTCTCGAAACTGACGGGGCTAGCTAAGAAAGACAAAGCCCGCTACTTGGTGATCCTGTCTTTGGATTGGACCGTTCATATCTACCCGGACCACATTCTGAGGCAGTTTGGTTCGTTTCAGCAAATCCCTGAGACTGAAGCAATAATTAGCGTTTCGCTCCAATTGACGGACGCTATGTGTGACACGTGGCTACAACGTTGGTTTACCCGTGCCATACGGACTATGCCCCGTCCTTGCCAAACCGTCTTGGTTTTGGATTCATATCGAAAATGGGCTTCCGAGGAGTCTGAAGAGTCCCGTAAAGCTTTGAAGACTGACGAGGCTTTTGACTTCGTTCGTCGGGAAACAGTGAAAGATAATAGGGGGTTATTTGATGAAGGAGAAACTCCCGCTACCCTTGTTCGACTGGAGTCAGGTCTTAAGCCAAAAACTAAGACTCGAACTAAAGAGACCGGTGCTAGTGACTCACGGGTCGGCTAAGCCCCCAGACTGACATGGAGAAAAGACTTGGACCGATATTAGCAGCCCGAGACAGATTGGGCCTACGAGACCGATTACCAGAAAATGTGAGGACCCGACTAGGACCGACTGAGTCGACTGAGGACTCGAGTTCGAGGAAACGAGTCTGAGCTAAAGAGGTTCCCGTAGTGATTCGGGAGCTCTCACCTCCACGACGTCGCCAATGGACAGAAAAAGAAGCTAAAGACAAGGGAAAGGGCAAGATGCCCTAGATGCCGAGCCCCTAATTTTTAATATTTAAGTATTACTATTATTTATTTTAGTGTCATGAGCTTTCTTTTTTTTTGGATTTTTTTGCAATTTTGTAATCTTCTGAGTCTATCGGATTTTTTTTTTAAATAAATAATGGAAGTCTATTAAAAACCGTTCCTGTCTCTTTTTTCGATTGCAGTGGTTGTGCCCTTTTGAGGGGCAGCCTACGTATCCACAATTAATGGAATCAAACCAAACGTAGTTCAGATTTTCTAGTAATTTGCAATTTCGAAATACATCAAGACCATTGGTTCAAGATGTTTACAACAGAAGAATAAATAATTCTAGCTTTTGACTAGCTTTTGAAAGTTTATTTTAAGAAACGATTTTAATAAGGTTTTTGCAAATGACATTGAGAAAGGGCTTAAGGGTAGTAATGCTTTAGCTGGTCCAGGTTGGTTGGGTTGACAAACTCGTTCCCGTCCAGGTCTGTCAGCATCACAGCTCCGCCTGATAGAATCTTCTTTACCAGAAATGGCCCGGCCCAATTAGGTTTGAATTTTCCCCCTGGGTCTACTGGTAATAAGGTTCGAACAGACTTGAGAACCAAATCCCCTTCTTTAATGTTTTTGGGCCTCACCCTTTTGTCGAAGGCCCATTGAATCCTCTTTTGATATATTTGTATGTTATTGAGGGCACGTAAACGTCGTTCGTCTAAAAGGACTAGCGAGTCATATCGTGCTCGAACCCTATCGGCTTCAGGTACTTGACTTTCTAGCAGAATCCGAAGGGACGACACTTCCAATTCGACCGGCTGGACTGCTTCCATTCCGTATGTTAGGTAATACGGTGGTGCGACGGTTGCTGTACGGATTGACGTCCGGTATCCCCATAGTGCAAAGGGTATTTTATCGGGCCAGTCCCGGTAATTGTCAGCAATCTTTTTGAGTATAGTGACAATTGTCTTATTAGCCGCTTCTACCGCTCCATTTGTTTGGGGTCGGTAGGGAGAAGTTGTATGTCTTTGAATCTTATACTTAGTAAGCAGGGCCACTGTCTCGGCTTGAAAGTGGGTCCCGTGGTCACTGATAAATTCGTGCGGGATCCCGTACCGACATATTATCTTATTTTGGATAAATTTAGCGACACGCTTGACGTTGAGAATACGATAAGACTCAGCTTTGACCTATTTGGTGAAATAGTCGATAGCTACCAAAATGAAGCAGTGTCCACCGGTTCCCGAAGGATTTATCTTCCCGATTATGTCGATACCCCATGTTGAAAATGGCCAAGGCGACGTCATGGTATACAACAGGGATGGCGGCATATGTTGTACATTGGCGAAAATTTGACAGTTATGACAATGCTAGACATATAACTGGCAGTCGGTTTCCATGCTATTCCAGTAATATCCGAGCCTCATGATTTTCCGGACTAGCATCTTGGCATTCATGTGTAGACCGCACTCTCCGTCGTGTACTTCGGCCATAACCTTTTCAGCTTTAGCTTTATCGACACATAGGAGAAGAGCCCCTTGTGCTGTCTTTTTGTAGAGTTGTCCGTCGTCGGTACGGACGAACTGGGTTGCCAGCCTTCGCAAGACTTTCTTGCCTCGATTGTCGGTCCCGGGAGGATATTCTCCGGTCGTTAGGTATGCTAATACAGCTTGATACCATGGTTCAGGATCAGGTATCTCGATATCTTCGGTGTCGTGGATGTATGCCGGCTCAAACCGTCTTTCGACACAAATTGGCATACTGGTCAAGTGATCGGGAATATTCAATAAAGATACCAATTTTGAGAGTGCATCTGCAAATTGATTTTCTTCCTGAGGTAAGTATATATACTCAACCTTTTGGAATTGTTTCTCGAGATCCCTTACTCGTGCCTGGTAGGCTACGAGATTAGCATTCCGAGTTTTCCATTTTTGGAGCGCTTGATTAATGACCAGAGACGAATCACCGTGTACTTGGAGGTTCGTGACCCCTAAGTCGGCGGCAACTTGTAGCCCGTGGATACACGCTTCATACTCAGCAGCATTATTAGTGACGTCAAAGTCTAATTTGATATAAACGGGAGTATGTTCCCCTTTTGGTGAGAATAGAAGAATCCCGACTCCGAATCCTCGAAAATTGGATGCCCTGTCGAAGTACAAGTCCCATGTTTCAGTATCGGTATGGAAAATATCTTCATCTGGGAAGGGCTAAGTGTCGGTGTGTCCTTCTTCAACCACGGGACTGTCGGCGAGAAACTCGACTACTATCCGGCCCTTTATAGCTTTCAAGGGCACGAATTTTAAGTCAAACTCTGCCAACATGAGAGTCCATCTTGACATTCTGCCATTGAGGATTGGCTTTTCGAAGAGGTACTTGATTGGATCCATCTTAGACAGCACTTGTACCTCATAGATGAGCATATAATGTCGAAGCTTTTTAGTGGCCCAAACCAGAGCTAAACATGTCTTTTCGAGCATGGTATATTTGCATTCATACTCTAAAAACTTCTTGCTGATGTAGTAGATAGCTCGTTCTTCGGAATTGACCGTCTGAGCTAGCATAGCCCCTATGGCTGTCTCGTTCGTTGTAAGGTATAATGAGAGAGGCAAACCGGGTTGAGGCGGTATCAAAACTGGTGGCGCGGATAAGATTTCCTTAATTCTATCGAATGCCATTTGACATTTGTCGTCCCATAATATTCGTTCCCCTATCTTCAGTTTCTTGAAAATCGGTTCACATACCATGGTTAATTTTGAAATGAACCTGCTAATGTACTGGACCTTTCCGAGAAATCCTCTTATTTCTTTTTCGGTTTTAGGAGGTTGCATCTCGGTAATGGCCTTGATTTTAGCTGGATCGACTTCGATGCCACGTTCGCTAACGATATGACCCAGTAATTTGCCAGATGTTACCCCGAAACTGCACTTTTGAGGGTTTAACCTCATGTTGTATTTTCGTAATTGGGTGAAGAATTTTCTTAGGGCGGTGATGTGACCGTCCCTGTTTTTAGATTTGACGATCATGTCGTCTACTTAAACTTCCACTTCTTTATGCATCATGTCATATAATAAAGTTGTGGCGGTTTGTTGATATGTGGCACCGGCGTTTATAAGACCGAACGGCATGACGGTATAGCAGTAAGTACCCCAAGGTGTAATGAAGGTGGTCTTACTCATATCTTCTTCTGCCATTTTTATTTGATTATACCCGGCATACCCATCCGTAAATGATAGAGGGACTTGATCAGCTGTGTTATCCACCAGTATATCGATGTGTGGTAATGGGAAATTGTCTTTCGGGCTCGCCTTGTTAAGATCCCGAAAATCTACACAGACGCGCACCTTACCGTCCTTTTTAGGAACCGGCACGATGTTTGCAACCCAATCCGGATATTCGGATACCTGTATGAAGCCGGCCTTGAATTATTTATCGACTTCTTCCTTGACCTTAAGGGACCATTCGGGCCTCATCCGGCGGAGTTTCTGCTTAACCAGCTTAATTCCATCTTTGATCGGTATATGGTGTTCGGCTATTTCCCGGTCTATCCCCGGCAAGTCCTTGTAGGACCATGCAAAGACATCTTTGAATTCCTGGAGAAGGTTCGTGAATTGTTGTTTCTCCTCGGGATCTAAGGATAACCCTATCTTAAGTATCTGAGGTTCTAAGGTTTTTCCCACGTTGATGGACTCGGTTTCTTTGATTGCCGGGTTCTGAGACTCCCTCTGCTCTAGTTGCTTGATCAGATATGGAGGTAAGGATACCTGTTCGTCGGGTTTCTCAATGTGATTGCACAAAACATTTTTGAAATTGAAAGTATTTTGAAAATGAGACAAAGTTGTAAGCAAAACGGTTGTTATTATTGATTGAAAATTTAGAAAATAGCTGGAAAAGAGCTGCCATTTGATCATTGGTCAGTGGCGGGATAGATAAGGTGCTCGGGACAGGCCCCGAAGCACCGGTCGCAGGAGTTAATAAAGGGAGATGGGTGATTACAGGAGTGACTCTAGCACCAGACTCACTAGACTCGATCTCAGACTCTGACTCGGACTCCGATTCGGACTCAGACTCAGACGCAGGTATTTCTCCTTCTCCAGTGATCAGCTTGTAAGTCCTTCCTTGACTGTCAGTCCATTTGACAGTCTTTCTCCAGGCTCTCTCTCTCCTGTCTCGGATCCTACGTCCGAGATTAGCTTCGTCGGGTCAAACCTATTGCTGCGAAGAATAAGGTTGACCAGGTCTTCCTTTGGTGTTGGGGCCGCGACTTCTTTTCCAAAAAGTAGTCCTAGCGCGGGCTCAGCATTGCTAGCATCTTTGGTCTGGATAAGGGCGAAGATATCATCTGGTATGAAGTTGCAGTCCTGGGCCAAGTGGGTCCCAGGGTGCGTGACATTGGGCAAGTATAGGTCCATTTGGATAGGCCCAAAAACTGGAGTAACAAAAGTAACGATGTTAGTTCTTGTTTGGCCCATATATATTTTCCGGGGTCATGGTGTACACTAAGCCAAATTGAGACCTCCCATCATTTAGGACTTCGACAATTTTTCCAGCGGGAAGATTCGGCCTCGAAGTAGCCCCCGGTAGATACCCCAGATTTTGTAGCATCCTATCGATGCTAGCTGTGAAGTAGGGTCGGAAGAGATACTTGTCTTCAATTATTCCTATGAAATCGAATGCCCAGAGATCCGTGCGGCCCGAGGTGTTACAGTTAGCCACAGTCATAGGTGTTGCCTCCAAGGTGATGACGCTATCGTGTAAAGGCAACTTGATTTTCCGGTGTAGGGTGGAGGATACCGCCTTGACGGCGTGGATCCATGGTCTCCCTAGGAGCAGGTTGAAGGAAGAGGTGACATCAATCACCTAAAATTCCATCTTCTTTTCTACTGGGCCGGTTATGATGGTTAGTTTCACGGCCCCAGCTACTGATCTTGGACTTCCGTCGAAGGCCTGGATGGTCTGAGCTGTTGGAATATAGTCGGCCTCGGTAATGCCGAGGGCTTCGGCGGTCCTCAAGGGGAGGACGTTAACTACGGACCCATCGTCGATTAGGGTCATTGGGAGGTACTTTCCACGGCAGATCACCGTGATGTAGAGGGCCATGTTGTGGGTAGGCCCAAATGAGGGTAGATCAGCGTTGGAGAAGGTAATTAGTGGGCCTTCTTCCTTAGCTTTGCCTTTTAGGTGAGGTAGGACCGTGGCTATGATTTCAGCTGGGGTAGCCAAAGATTTGATCTTGACTTGGTCGAGGGCCTTAGTAAGCGCCTCTCGATGTTCTTGTGAGCTTACTAAGAGTTGTCATATAGAGAGGTCAACCCGAGTCTTCTTTAGTTGCTTCACGAGAGTCTTTTCGGTGGTTGGCTCTTCCGGGACGGCCTCCACCCTAACTGGTTCGGTGACGATAGGACGGGGTATCGAGTAGATTGACCTCGTCGAAGATGCTGCGAGTAGCAGCTGCGGTTGTGGGCTTGCTTGTGGATGAGCTGGCCCCTTGATAACCTTTGGTAGAGGCCTTAGTAAGGCTCTCTAATCTCAAATCATCCTCAATCCTCGTCCCCATTTCCGTCAAGGTGGTGAAGTTGGGTATGATCGCGTACCGAAGATGGACCAGGCAGGAGGGGAGGAGATTCTTCACGAAGGCGTCCACTAAAACATTTTCTCTGGGCTTATCGACCAGCTTCACACTCTCGGCCCTCCATCGTTGAAGGTATTTCGTAAATCCTTCCTTGGGTTCCTGGGCCATAACCTCCACGGTGCGCGTCGTGGTCTGGATTTCAGTGTTGTCGAGAAAGTTCCGAGCAAATTCCGTTGCCACGTCATCCCAGGTCTTGTATTTCTTGGGATCAAGCCTGTAGTACCAGGCTTTTGGATGCTTCTCAAGAGAGGAAGCAAAAAGGTGCTTGAACATGGTCGATTTCACTCATTTGACGGCCATGAATTCCTTGAAAGCCCGAATGTGGTGCACCGGGTCTTCAGTACCTTCGAACATTGGGATGCCCGTAAGGTTGAGGTTGGCGGGCAGTTCGTCAATCAAGGGTGAATAAATGCGAGCATTCTCCGTGTGGATCGAGTTGTTGGTTGATAAATGGACCTGTTCCTGCAGTTTGCGGACTGCACCAGCCAATTCAGCTAAAGGCCCAGTAGTCTCGGTGTTACCAATAGGAGTTCCTTGTTCCACGGCGCTTACACGGGTGATGAGGGATATTTGGTCTTCCCTTATTTTCATCAATTGGGTCTCAAGCTTAGCCAACGAGGCTGTCAATTCGTCGACGGCTTCTTGCATCATGGATCTGGTGAAGGGTGGCCTGTCTGTAAGAATATCCCGTAATCAGAAACGGAACGCGGATCTTGGAATCAAACAGTACATCCCGAGCAAAGAAAAGACTTAGACGAGAAAACGACTCGAGATCGACACCTAGACGGATGACTCGTGGGTGGTGGGCCTTCCTTAGGATTCGGTTGAGTGGGCCTAGTCCTGCTCGAAGGAAAGTCCACGTGAGAATTCCCCAGGCTTTGGACTCGAAAGTGTAAATGGGCCCGCCTTTGTAGGAGTCCGTCTTACGTAGGTGGGCCGTGCCTTGACACGTAAGGCGGACTGGGATAGGGAGGAAACCCGTGATGTAAGATCGACGAAGTTTCGACGCTAGAGATTTTGACAACTTATGACAAGACCCGACACTACTAAATACGGGAAATCGTAAGAAAAGGAAAGCTTTGAAAAGGGAAATTTGAATTTTTAGAAAAAATCCGAGAAAGTCAGATGGACGGCCAGATATTTTTTGAAAATCGGCAAAGGGCCATCGGGCCGGAATTTTTTTTGAGGTTTGAAAATGCTCGGGCAGCATACCGGCTAATAGGCTATTTTGAGTAAAATCGTAAGTCCTAAATTCGGTAGTGCCCCAGGTTTTGAAAAAATGGATAATTTTGAAATATGAAAGTAACAATTTTTGAAAAAGAGATGAGATGTAAGCCAAGTAGCATGTAGTCATGGAAGCAGTATAATGACACCATGTATGCTCCTAGTCTAAATCTCGGTCGGTCGAAATAGGGTCTATACCAACAACGACGACTTTCACGCAAATCAGGACGGACTTCCTAAGCCGAATTGGACTTAGAACATGCCGTAAAACCCATGAGAGTTCCGCCATCGAAGTCTTTAGTGCACCCATTTAGGAATGCACCGCGGTATAGTGGGACGTCGGTCACAAGTAACTGGCCTGGGAAAAAATCGGGTTATGCATGAACCATCGAACTAAAATGCATACATTACTAATCGAACGATTTCTTTTCGAGTCTCACCCTAGGAACCCCGATGAATAGTGGTACATCGGGAATCCCCAGCGGAGTCGCCAAATTGTGGACATGACATAGGTCCACCCCAACGCGGCCACGCACGGGTTTTGGGAGGCGAATGAATCTCATGTGAGATGGATCTCGGATTGAAATTTAAATCGAAATAGGAGTCGCCACTGAACTTTGTGGGAGTTCGGGACCGTTCGAACCCACTCTATGTCTTAGTGGGCCGTACACAAAATATGGCCCATTCTGATTTCAGAGTTTATGGGGCTCGTCCCTTTGCATTGCGATACCGATACCGACATTATTGGTAATCGTGTATTGAATGACTCTCGTACGCAAGCGGTTTTGGACATCCGGAAACCACGGTTCTGAGTAAGGGGTGAGGGTACGTGTTGGGAAGTTCACAAAGAACACCCAACCCCACCCGCACTTAGCGGCCTTTACTAAGATATCATTCGTTTTTGGTGTACGCCCGTTAGTTTGACGATTGAATGTTATGCAAACAAGGCTTTTTGACTAAACATGTGAATTATGTTTGACTACGTCGTTTAATGCATCTAAACTAACGTCAAAGTTCTTTTAGCATGTCATGTTCATTTAGTACAATAAAACAAACAATGAAAGAAAGAACAGGTTACAATATACGAGCGGCATACCACCCGGGAATACAATGCAACAAACGATACAACAATTGCGATAATAATCTAGAGAACGAGTTAGAAGATGTAAGCATGACACGATGCAGTTTTGAAAGGACTAGATTCACGTGATAGACTTGACACGTGTGGCTATGGCACTCGATCGAGTGCCCCCTGTTCGAGTGGTGAGTCGATTCGCTATTTTAGTATTGATCTCGAAATTGCTTTCAATTTTTGAAAACCGATTATTTCGCTAAGTCATGTAAAAATATGGCATAATTTATACCCGACTTCAAATTTTCAAAACTCGTCAATATTTGATATTTGACTACGAAATCAATATCCAATATTATTTAGAGCGATTTTTAGGAAAAAGATGTTTAGAAATTGTTTTGAATCGAAATAAATCCCTCCGCGTTGTAATGTCGTATTAGTCTTTTTAGGACTATGTGACGATTATTTCGGCATCAACGAGAATAGTTTTTTGAAAACGGTTTGTTTGATTGATTCCTTTAGATCTGACATTCGACTATAGAGTCAATATCGAATCCTTAGGGACGACACTTTTATTGCTAATTATAGTAGTACGATAATATCAATATTAGAGACGAGAAAATAAATAATAAAAAGGACGATGACGGACGACGAACGAAAAAAAAACGGAAAAAGAAAGAGAGAAGAGAAGAAAACGGGATTTGTAACACCCTCAACCTACATGCTTAATTATCTCGAAAATGGACTCGTAGTAGTAGCCTAGGCGCGAGAGCGTTAAGATGTATATAGGTGAGTTACGGTGTGTATGGTTAGGGAGGGGATTTGGCTAGTTTTGCTCTCGGGTTTGTATATGGTTTGCCTAAAATTGCCTAGAATTTCGGGTTGTGAATGGTCGGGAATCCTATAGGATATCCAAAGGGAATGTCGGGATATAATAAGCCTAGTATTGCTGGAATTTTGGGTTGTAACTTGTGTATGTCGGGCTTGGAATTGTTGTGTTGTGAATTGTTGATGGAGTTGTAGTTGTGAATTGTGTGTGATTGTGAAAATGGCATGTGTTGAATTTATGTTAATTGTGTTGCGGGGGTGTGGTATTTATAAGATGGGATACCCGACTTAGGATAGGAGATTGGTATCTTGCAAAGGAAGAAATCAACCATTTGGGGTGAAGTATGATTCCGCTTGTGGATAGGGAAAGATTACTTGTAGGGGAAGAAACACCCGGTTTCTAGCTGAAACGAGGGTTACTCGGTCGAGTAGTGCACAGCACTCGACCGAGTGCCCGGTTTGATGCCAGATTTGGCGGTTTTTATGGGCTTACTCGACTGAGTGGCCGGTCCACTCGATCGAGTGGGTCTGAGCCGGGTAGAAGTCTCCTTTTGGAGATCGACTTTTATCTTTAAGGGAGAGTTTTGGTTGCTCCCCTCCTCTCCATGGCTGATTTTTGTGAGGAATTAGACTTCCGACCGGATTCAAGAGGGTCGCGTGACATATTTTCTGTCTCGGAAAGGTCTTTGACCGGGGTTTGACCCGGGCGCTAAAAGACGGTTTTGCCCTTGGTCTCGGTTTTGACCCAAATTAGTCTTATTTGACTGGAAATGACCCACTGGGCCTAGATTTGAGGTCGGTCTGGTGAGATTTTTACTCGTTAAAAGCTCGTGCCAATTACTATTCATTCCGAGTCCAAAATCGAGCGTATTAAGTCATGTTTACGTCCGATCATCATCGGGTGTTTTTTGGAAACTGCTATAGACACCTGGCGGTCAAAATGTGTGTGTCTACACACCCTCAACCTACATGCTTAATTATCTCGAAAACGGACTCGTAGTAGCGGCCTAGGCGCGGGAGCGTTAAGATGTATATAGGTGAGTTATGGTGTGTATGGTTAGGGAGGGGATTAGACAAGTTTTGCTCTCGGGTTTCCTAGAGGACTTCTAGGGGAAAGGTCGGGATTGTAAAAATTATAGGATTGTATCGCCTAGGATGTTGATGGTTGTAAGTTGTTGTTATGTCGGGAATTGTAATTGTTATTGTAATTGTGTGTGCAAGGGGCTGTATTTATAGGAGAGGTTTCCGGCTTTGTCTTGGAAAGGTACTTGGTTTGGATGAAATAGGATTCCGTCTTTGGATTGGAAAAGCTGGCTTGAAGGGGAAGAAAACACCCGGTTTGGATGGAAATAGGATTCTGGTTTTGGATAGGAAAGGTACCCGGTTTTTGGATAGGTTTTAGGAAAGAAATCTTATCCAAAATAGAAGAGGTTTTGCATGCAGCTGATATTTTGTGGTATTTGACTTCGAATCAGACTTCCAAAGCTGCATGACAGATTTTTATGCCACGGAAATGTCTTTGACCGGGGTTTGACCCGGTCATTAAAAGACGGTTTTACCCTCGGTGTCGGTTTTGACCCAAATTATCTTTATTTGATTGGAAACGATCCACTGGGCATGGATTTGAGGTCGGTTTGGTTAGATTTTTACTCCACTAAAAGCTCGCGCCAAATACTATTGATTCCGAGTCCAAAATCGAGCGTATTAAGTCATGTTTACGTCCGATCATCATCGGGTGTTTGTTGGAAACTGCTATAGACACCTAGCAGCCAAATGTGAGTGTCTACAATTGTTTTTATACTCTTGAACTATAATGTTCATATTTAAAAAAATATATTAAATTCATTTTTTAAAATTATTTTGTTATTAAATGGTAACAAATACGGAGTATGTATTAAATTGAAAATTTGTTTATATTTTAATTTAAAATATTAACTGCTTAATATAAATCCAAATATAACTATACTATATAAATATAAATATTTTATCAATTTTAATTTTTGTTGACCCAACGGGTCGGATTGCGATCCTGAATATTATCATTACTTAATTTAGTGTTTTTATGTTTACACCCATTTTTTTTGTACCCTCTGTTAATTTTTTTTAAAGAGAGTGTAACATGTAAATGTATTCTGTCCCGATACATATTGTCAGGCGATCTCCCATAACCTTTTTTGTTGAGTATATTTTATAGGAGCAGTATTCAACTATTCATGTACAAAATGAATTAGAAATAGAGTAGTGTAATACCCGTGAATAATCACGGGCTTATGTACAACTTTTTGTTGGACGATTTTGTTTAAGATATTTTAGATTTAGTAAGTGTCATAATCAAGAATGTCGGCCAAAGATTTACTTGTAATGACACGTAAATGAATGAATGATGTATGACTTATTCGACAAATAACTTGTGAATTTAAATTTTCAATTAATTAGACATAAGGAAGCAGTATAGGTCTCAAGTGTGAATTATAGGGAAACGTGAATTAATTACTCTGTAATTCTCTCAAGCCTAAAAAGTATATGTATTGTTTTTATACAATTTTAAAAATGAATATTGGAGTAGTGCAGTGGTTAAGGTGTTGGAATTTGGTTTAAAGGTTGAGGGTGTAACATTACCTATAGAAAGTAAATTTAATGAGACGGCTTGATTTCCAAATAATGGATTAAGAAGACGTAACCTCATTGTTAGTGGTGCCTTTTTTAATGTATAAGACATACTAAAATATATACTCTATATGTATAAGTAAATTTTTATGTATTTCACAAATATTCTCTACAAACATAAACATAACATATATACTCCATATGTATTATGTTTGTATAATTTTACCAATCAAAATTAGAGTGGTGTACTGGATAAGGCTTTGAGTTTTGATGTGAAGGTCTAGAGTTTGACTCTCCTTGGTGCTACTTCTTCTCAATTTAACTTTTTAGTAAGGAATTACTTGGAGAATACTATTTCAAGTAGGTTAATGAGAAACCTTCATTTTTTATTTGAGAATACTATTTTAAGTAGGTTGGAGAATTGTAGACAACCACATTTGGCTGCTAGGTATCTATAGCAGTTTCCAAAAAACACCCGATGATGATCGGACGCAAACGTGTTTCTACGCGCTCGGATACGGGCTCAAAACCGTTAGTTTCTAGCTTAGGCTTTTTACGGAGTACAAATCACACAAAACTGACCTCAAATTCAGGCACAGCGGGTCGTTTCCAATCAAATAAGACTAATTTGGGTCAAAACCGACACCGAAAATAAAACCGTCTTCTAGCGACCAGGTCAAACCCCGGTCAAAGTCGCTTTCGAGACACAAAATATCCATGCAAGTATCAAAAGTCTAATCCAAATACAAGATCTACAAATATATCCAACCCGAGGTCCAAAAGTCTGGACCCTTTCGCTCCAGCTGACCCACTCGATCGAGTGTCAGCCCACTCGATCGAGTGGGCCCTCAACAGGGCCGTTTTGCATCAGCGTTGGGCCACTCGATCGAGTTAGCAGGGCACTCAGTCGAGTAGTCCTAGGTCGGGTGGGGGAGCATTCCTATATATACCTCCCTTTGCATGCTCAATTAACCCACTTTTTTTACAACCCTACTCTACACATTCAAGAACCCTAATTACCCTTTCTTCAACCCTAGCATCTAGGAAACCTCGAACCCTAAACCACCATAACTCGATCTATGTAACCTCGACACTCCCGTGCTCAAGCCACAATTAAACGAGTCCCGTCCAAGAATACGAAACATGTAGGTTGAGGGTGCAACAAACCCGCTTTCTTCCCTTTTCTTCTCTTCCTCTCTCGCGTTGATCTTCCTCGTCTTTCTCATCTTTTTTTTATTTTTTTTTATTTCTAATATCGATAATATTACTAATATTAAGACATTAAATTACTCACTAATTCGTGTCGAGCGTAAAGGATGACGGGATAAGGAAATCCGAATATACAAGGGTGTTGCAACCGATGTTGCCGGTCGCTTATCCCGACACCCCGCGCGCTTGATTGTTGAAGCGAGTCAACATAGACAATAGTTTTTTTATTTTGTTATCATCATTATTATCGCATATACACCGATTTCTAAAACTATTCCGAATTGAGCACGTTTAAAGGCGATATTAGCATAAGACGTACCCTTCTAACCCTTTTACGAGTTGTAACAGTGGTGGAGCCCTCTCAAGGAGCCCCACCCTAAACACTCAAAGGCATGATGGGGTCGCAATATTTCCCTTTAAACGCGCCCGATTCTTTTTTATGAACCGAGACCTGTTGATGCGGATCCGACATCACAAAATACCGTAAGGATTTATTACAATGTCGAGATGCGGAGGGAATCCTTTTTTTCCAATAAAGTTTGAAGCGTCGTTCTTTAGATTCGATACGAACTCAATAGTCGGACATCGTATCTAAACGAATTAGTCAATAAATTTAACTAATACGAATTCGTTGATGCTAAAGTAGTGGTCACATAATTCGAAAGAATTAATTAATGGCACTATAAACACGGAGATAATTTATTTCGTTTTAGTTTAATTTAAACGACTTACAACTTTTTTTTAGATTTCGCTCTAAGTATTCGATATTCATTTCATAATCAAATATCGGATGCGACGAGCATCAAAATCCAAATTGAGCACAAAGAATACAATATTTTTGTCCAATTTGACTAAATCAGCGATTTTCCAAAATAAAAAAAAGCAATTTCGAAATCCCTACAAATCGCGAAACGAACCATAGTTCGTACAGAGGTCGCTCGACCGAGTGCCATAAACCACTCGATC
The DNA here is from genome assembly GCA_958450325.1 of Agrostemma githago. Taxonomy (NCBI): domain Eukaryota; kingdom Viridiplantae; phylum Streptophyta; class Magnoliopsida; order Caryophyllales; family Caryophyllaceae; genus Agrostemma; species Agrostemma githago. The sequence goes on from OY288243.1 coordinate 54,289,901, forward strand.
GAGTGACATCCCAAAAATCGAGGCAGAATGCATTTTTGAGGACCACTCGATCGAGTCTCTCAATGACTCGATCGAGTGGCAACCTACTCGATCGAGTCTCTTAGTGACTCGGTCGAGTAACACCTCAAATTTTGGGCAGACCCCTTTTCCGAGGCACACTCGGTCAAGTCCTTCAATGACTCGATCAAGTGCCCTTTCATCACGTCAAAACGTGAGCCCTAAATATATTCCGAGCCTCGTAAATTATTTTTGTGACTTCGGTCAACACATGTCAAGTCAATCACGTGTCACACTACTTTCCAAAATCATGCATCGTGTCATTTATGTCGTTCTATAGCATTTTTATATCATTCGCAAACCGTTATTATCGTTATCACCGTTACTAACTTGTTTGTTTATGTCTTTTCATCCTACTTTTATTTCGTTTGTTTTATTAAACTAAAATGAATCTCGCATACTAAATACAACTTTGACGTTAATTTTAGATGCATTAAATCGACATAGCAACTTATTCAAATTTTTGCATGTCTAGTCAAAACAATGTTTGCCTATCATCTCATCGTATTACTAACGCGCGTATTAAAACATCAAACGATATCTTAGTAGAGGCCGTTAATGCACGGGCGGGGTTGGGTGTTCTTTGTGAGCTTCCCAACACGTACCCTCACCTCTTACTCAGAACCATTGTTTCCGGATATCCGAATCCATTGGCATACGAGAGTCATTCAATACACGGTATCCGACAATGTCGGTATCGGTATCAAAATGCAAAGGGACAAACCCAATAAACTCTGACATCCGAATGGGCCGTACTTTGTGCGCGGCCCACTAAGATATAGAGTGGGTTCGAACGGGCCCGAACTCCCACAAAGTTCGGTGGCGACTCCATTTTGATTTAAATTTCAATTCGATCCATCTCATATGGAGATTCATTCGCCTCCCCAAACCCGCGCGTAGCCGCGTCGGGGTGGACCTATCTCGTGTCCACAATTTGGCGACTTCACTGGGGATTAACTGATGTGTGACTTACCATCGGCATCCTCAGGGTGAGACTCGAATAGAAATCGTTTGACTAGTACAATACGCGTTTTAGTTTTAAGGTTCGTGCATAACCCCATATTTACCTGTGGACGTCCATCCGCACCGCCCAGCGCCCCGCGTGGGCACGCGCGGGACCGACCCGGTTTTCATCGTGTGGCGGCGGCCATGCACGCGTCCCCCTCCCGATCGGGGGACGGTCCGATCTCGCGTACGGGCGAAGTGTCGGACCTCGATTTGGATGACGATCCGGACTTGTACTAGACGGGTGCGGGCACCCGTGTTTTCGTTTGGGAATCGATCGAGTCGTGGTTGTAAATGTTTAAAGGCAGATTCATTTGGTAAGGCGACCTTTTTAGTGAACTGAATTCGTTGCCGATTTGTGGAGTCGCCACCGAGTCAATTATGGGGACTCGGAAACCGTTCAAGTAAACTTTGATCCCTTGCCGGCTCAAAGTTGAGTGGCACGAGACCTAAAGAGAAAGACTTGTACCCTTAAGCACTCCATGCCTGGAATGACTCTCATTGCCAATGGTTTCGGACATCCGGAAACCGTCGATTCTGAGTAAGGGGTGAGGGTACGTATTGGGAAGCCAACACCCGATAGATGTCAACACCCAATCCCGCCCGCACTATAGCGGCCTCTACTAATCAATCGGTGGGCTGATAACCTAGTTCTTTTGTTATGGCGGAAATTCTATAACATCCGTTGTTTTAATCCTATGTCTTTTGCTATGTCGGTTGTTTAAGGACAAGTATTGTCGTCAAAGTAGTTGTGTTTACATTCTTTGCATGTGATTTCGCGTGACAAGTAGGCCATGAAAAGATGCACGTAGGAGAGTAGAGAGTACTAGTATTATACGTATTAGCAAATCAGTTTTAACGTGATAATACGGATATTAGCCATTCTTGTGGTATACCTTACCTGGTATTCTGCTTAAGATGCGTCGGTAAGGTGAGCACCTAGACTAATACGGAACCCGACCATCACTTTGTTCAATTTTAGTTGTTTTACGTTTTGAATTTCGTGTTAGGTGATTTAGCATGCAATTATCAGAACTACCCGACCATCACTTCGCTACTAGACTTGAGCTAGTCGACCACAGGCACCTCGGTATCGAGTATGATGCTTGAAAGTGAGGAGAAGCGTTGATATCGCTTTTATCAGAACTACGATCGAGTGGATCGTTTGCCTCGGGTGTCGGAGTGCGAGCCCTTAGCGAGAGTTTAGAGGGGGAAGAGAAGAATGAGAATTGTGTGTCGAATGAATGAGGCGGAGGGGTGTATTTATAGGTGTTTTCGGCTCAGGCGCCCATATGGACGCCTGAGCTGGGGCGCACCAGGACTCAGGCGCCTGGGCTTAGGCGCGGTGAGGCTGAGACGCGTGAGGTGGGGCGGTTGGAGTTTTGAAGATATGATTTTGATACTTTCCAAAACCGAGAGAGAGGAGGATAATTCAATACTTGGGCGGTAAGGTTTCCGCGGCTTGACCTAGCGCCGTGAACGTTAGTGGGCCTCGGGTATGCGTCCCGTGGTTCGCTTGGCGCGGTGCTGACTCGGTTTGAGTTTTAGGACCGACTCGGGGGTCCTGGTGTCGGAATTGACTCTAATTAGTGTCTATGCGACCGTAACGACACGACTAAAGCTGCCATCATGTTAGTTTAATTTTTTCGAGTAATTATTTGATCCGTTCTATTGAAAAACTATCTACAACATCGCGAACCCGCGTCGTGTTGCAGTCCTATCGTCATTGGGTGTTTGTCGGGCACCTCTGCAGCCACCAGGTCCAAATCTGGGTGTCTAAAGAAGCCCCCACTTTGACTGAGGCTTGGACAAGGCGAAAGTCAAAGTATAGCCGCCAAGGTCAATCGAAAATTATGACCTGGTGGTTGTTCGATCGGGTCGTTTTAAGTCTAGTAGACTACGTGTTGAGGCTCGTCAGCCATAACTTAGAAATCATACCTGACGTCTTCACTTGCGGTTGCTTGCTTGGGCCAGGGCCGTTTCTTGATATCTCGTTCTTTTTTTTATGCGCGTGCGCTTTGTCTTCTTCGGCTTGTTTTAAACGGTTTATTTTAGTTTTTAAATGTTTTGTGTGTAGGTGACGCGTTAAGCACACGTGCAAAGAACATTCTTGTGTATTGTCTTTTATTTAAATGAATGTTTTGGGGTGCTTGTGAACCCTTGATAAAACGTTCGAGGGCGTCAGTCTCCACTCGAACGGCTGTCTTTGGGAGGCCTCTGACCCCTAGGACAAAACACAATGAGATAAACTGCTCAAGGGCGTTAGTCTCCACTCGAGTAGCTGTCTTTCGGGATGCCTCTGACCCCTAGGACAAAACAAAATGAGATAAACTACTCGAGGGCGTCAGTCTCCACTCGAGTAGCAGTCTTTCGGTATGCCTTTGACCCCTAGGACAAAACACAATGATATAAACTACTCGAGGGCGTTAGTCTCAACTCGAATAGCTGTCTTTCGGGATGCCTCTGACCCCTAGGACAAAGTTGTTGTTGTAAACTACTCGAGGGCGTCAGTCTCTACTCGAGCAGCTGTCTTTCGGGATGCCTCTGACCCCTAGGACAAAATTGCTGTTGTTAAACTACTCGAGGGCGTCAGTCTCCACTCGAGTAGCTGCCTTTCGGGATACTAACGTCCCCAGGGCAAAATGAATCATTCGATGGCGTCAGTCTCCACTCGGATAAAAATTGATGTTGAATACGACTCGAGGGCGTCAGTCTCCACTCGAGCAGCTGTCTTTCGGGATGTCTCTGACCCCTAGGAATAAATTGTTGTTGTTAAACTACTCGAGGGCGTCAATCTCCACTCGAGCAGCTGTCTTTCGGGATGCCTCTGACCCCTAGGACAAAATCGCTGTTGTTAAACTACTCGAGGGCGTCAGTCTCCACTCGAGCAGCTGCCTTTCGAAATACTAACGTCCCTTGGGCAAACGAACCATCCGAGGGCGTCAGTCTCCACTCGGATGAAAATTGTTGTTGTATACTGCTTGACGGCATCAATCTTCACCCGAGCAGCTGTGCCTAGGGCAAAATTGTTGTGCCTCCGGGATACTAACGTCCTTCGAGCAAAATTGATGTGCCTCCGGGATACTAACGTCCCTCGGGCAAGATTGCTGTGCCTCCGGGATACTAACGTCCCTCGGGCAAGATTGTTGTTGTTGTGCCTCCGGGATACTAACGTCCCCTCGGGCAAAATTGCTGTTCGTTTATTTGTTTTAGTTAAATCTTGTTTTGCAGGTTTGTCTTATCTTGTTCGGGTTTGTTCTTGCTTTTGTCTTGGTTTGTTTATGCATTTGAGTCTGTTCGGAGTTCAATTATTTTGTCTAGATTGTTTTGTTACGTGTCCGGGTGCAACGTTTAGGTTAAGTGCTTGTTTTATAGTCGAGAGTGTATTATCGATGTTGATTAGTAGTTATCCCATTATTGTTGTTTTGCTTGTCTTAGTAGGTGCATGTGTTATGTGTATCGACTTTAAGTTCGTTTGCTTTGCTTCATTTTAGTCTGGGCTGCACTGTTTAGGCGCACACCGTTCAGCGCCCCAAGACTAAGGCGCCCAGCCCCAAGAGCGCTAGAATTCAAGCGCGTAAGCTGGAGCGGTTGGATTTTCGTGGTCCGGGTCTGTTTAAGTAAACGAAAATTGGGGCGATCGTTTTATTTCACAATATTCGAACGCGTCGCCCCTCTCGCCCCAAGTTTGATTTCTCGACTTTTCTCGCCAAATTTCATTTTGATTTCCGCTATTTACGACAATGTCAACTCCGGGTAAGTGTTCTTTACTTGTTTATTGTCGGTTTTGCTCGATTTGATTGATTATGAGTTCATTTTGTTGAAAACCCTAGAAAATCAATTTGGGTGTTTTTGATATGCTAAGTTTCTATGCGTGTGCTTGGTTTCGTTGCTAAATTAAAGTTGATTAGAGCTTGTTGAAGTTGTTATAAGCTTGATAAGGGTTTTTTGAGGTGCGACATGGCTTATTATGGAAATGTGTTTGGAATGCTAAGGTTAAGGATCGTTTCTCGATTATTGCCGTGTTTATTTTGTGTAATCTCGTTCAAATAGTGTTTGTGAGGATGTGGGTGGCTCCCTTGTCAGTTTTCATGGGCTAGGGTGGTTCCTAAGGCTTTCCGTGAGGTTTTGTGTGTGTCTTAAGACGGACTAAAAGGTGTCGTAACGATGCCGGATTTTTCCAAAATTACTTCCATTGTGATTGGGATCGAAAATGGGTGCTAACGCCTTTCCCAGAATATTCATATCCTTATCCGAAATTTTGACCCTATTTTGACTTGTTTAGCTGTTTTAGCCTGATTAAAGATATGTTGTTTGTTTTCCCTTTTTTGTTGATTCCATAGCTAGAGATGATACCGAGCGTCCCGAGGGAACTTCCTCGGTTGGTGCTAGTAAAGAGATTGTTGGGACGATCTCGCTGACTCCTCGAGGGATTCGCAGGAGGTGACGGAGCACCTCGTCTTAGCGCCACGACCCCGAGACTATTTACGAGGCTGATTTCGATAGAGTGAAGAAGCGCAAGCTTCCAGAGACCGTGGCTAGGAGGGCTCATGCCCCGGCTCCTGCACCGGAAAACGAGGAGGTTGTTTATGAAGATCCCGAGTGGGCTCGGGACTGGGATGGTCATCAGCTGATGTTTCACCTTGACCTTCATATTTCTCACCGCATCATGCGGGGCCTGGTAAGCATCCTATTCGTGCTTATTAATTATGTCTCATATTTTATTATGTTTTTTTTTGGCTCGGGTTAGGTTAGATTTGTTTTGTTTATCCTCGCATTGTTTTGGTTTGCAGCCCCCAGGTCCGATTAGGACCTTCTCGAGTTTTACTACGTGTCTCGATATTTACTTCCAGAAGTTGACCCCCGCGGTAAAGGGGATGATCGCGAGGACTGCTCTAGGTCCCGTGGTTGGGCAGTGGGTTAGGTTGGTGGGTTGCAGACTAAGTGAACCTTATGGGGATTAGGGCGATGATAGATCGCTTTCATGATACTACCTCGACCTTTCACATGGCTTTTGGGGAGGTCGGGATGACCCTAGAGGATTTTGGCATGATTTCCAGTTTGCCCTGGGGGCCGGATAGGATTAGGTGGCCCGCCGACGGCCCTAGTCTAGATAGTGATGGGGTTCGGAACCTCATCGGGGATTGTTTACCGCGTGAGGCATATAGTGCGCCTCATGCTTTGGTGAGCTCGTACATCACCGGTCACTTCGAGTGAGTGGCGGTGTTAGAGGGTCGAGAACCCAACACGCCGGAGCAGGACGCCCGGTTGTGGTTGTGGTACGTACTTCCTAGGGTCGACCCACTTCTCGGACAAGGGCGAGAGGTTCAACACTAGGATTTTGCCCTTCCTGGCCAACCTAACTCAGCTAGGATGTTATGATTGGGTAACCGGGGCTTTCGCGGAGATGACTCGCTGCCTACAAAGTCATGGTGAGGCCGTTGGCGATAGAGTCGGCCTCAGCTGTGCCCATCTTGTGTCCGTGCCTTATACTGGAGGTTAGTCACTATTCTCACTTTCGTGTCTCGAGTTCTGCTGGGCTTTGGTTTAATGTTGCTAAGTGTATTATGGGTTTATTGCAGGCTTGGATCTACTCCTATTTCCCGTGTTTGGCTCCTAAGACGGTGCGGGTTCACCTGAAGAGATTCCTGGCGGGGATCGAATGGAGACTGGCCTAGCCTAAGAGCACCACCAGCCACTACCCGTCAGAAAATGCGCTGGTTAACAAGTTGAGCCCCGGGGATGTAAGTTTTCTTTTTATATCCTATTTTGTATAATAGCCCCCAAGGTTTGGGATTCATTGGGATGTTGGTTTTATTTGTGTAGTTTGTGGCCCGTCCTCGGGCTGATTATGAGGGCGTGCCGGAGTATGTGGCTGCGGAGCTGAGGCCTAGAAGTTATAGGAGGATGCTCCTTCCTGCGTTGTTTAGCCCGGTTTGGTATCTGGGCGAGCGGCTGGTGCGTCAATGTCCGTATGACGATTTCAGGGTACCGGTTGATCCTCCCTGGACCATGTTCATACCACCGACCGCCGCAGAGGTCCTCGAGGGTAGGGACGGAGAGGGAGCCGATACACTCTTGGTGCCTAGTGCCTCCTATCTTTGTCACGTCACCCGGCGGTTAGCTTGGTATCGCCTTGTGGTAATGTCCTAATTCTCGGTTCTAAGGTTTGCTTTGAGGTTTATTGTTCCTTTGCCCTCTGACCGGCCAATCTGTTGTCCTCTTAGCTGGCCGATCCGGCTGATGAGATCCAGCCCCCAGATTTTCCCCTGACACTGGTTAGGGTGGATGCGGCTGGGATACCCTTCACTGAGCCCCTCCCCCCGTGTTCTGCTGAGGAGATGGATGCCGGGATAGACTGGCGTGACTGGGTGTACCGGGTAAGTTTTGGTTTTCGTTCTTCTTTTGTGTTCTGAGGATTAGGGTCGGTTTGCCTAACTTCTATGGTTTCATTTCTCAGGTTTCCTCGGCTTGCCATCAGCGGTTGTGGCAGGCCGCCAACTGCTTTTGGGCCTATGCCTCGAGGGTCTCCCGTGACACTTCGGGGTCTCGATTGGTGAGTTTACGTAACTAGGGTAGTTTTCTAGGCTGCTGGTGTATTTTCCTAATGTTTAAATGTATTTGCAGGACGTCCCGGGTATGGTGGGACAATTGGAGACTCGGGTGACCGAGCTTGAGGCGCGAGAGGTTGAGGCGCAACGACTCCTGCAATCTATGGCTGACGAGATCGCCTTCCTAAAGGAGCAGCTGGCTCGGTCTCAGGGTGAGACCTCTGCGCAAGGTAAGGCTAGGCATCGGGTTGAAGGGGAGGCTGAGAATACGGGCGCTAGCGAGGAGATCAGAGGAGTCCCCGAGATGGCTACATTAGACATGCTGTCGGGGATGGATGGTAGTGAGTCTCCTCCTATAGACTTGGAGGATCTAGGCTTAGATGGCAACCTTTGCGAGGTCGTGATAGCCGTTGGCGCGGCTTCTAGGGGTCCTTCTTAGCCTCGATTTGTATAAGGATTTGTATATTTGTATATTCGTGATGGGAGGATTTGTCGTGGATCCCACCGATCAAATATGACCAACTAACCTAGGCTTGGTAGCTAGGGCAAGTCATGTCGAGTCCACGGGGACGGTAAAGAGGGTTTCGACTAGGTTTCGCCTAAGGACTTGACTAGGTCAACAAGCTAAACTAAGCTAAAACTAAGAAGGGGGAGATACTAAGACTAAGAGCAAACTAAGTATGACAACTAGAGCTAAAGGATTCAACTAACTAGAGAAACAATGACTAAAAGGATGGAGAATACAATAGAAAAAGGACTAGGATTAGGTTGGGTTCAAGGGTGATGAGATGATCAAGGGGAAGCAAGAATGAAGGGGTAGTCAAGCTATCCAGGCATAGTCCGGGCTCTCGCTACTTAAACCGACCTAGAGGTTCCTCGCTCTCGCGCAAGAACCTATCCTAGCAACATACAAGGTCACAAGAAGAAAGGCAAGAAAACATGTATTTGCAACTACAAGTCATTCAAGCATTTCATCAAACATGATCCATGCATACAACCAAGAAGCAACCAAAACTTCCACCAACAAGCTAAACAAACCCTTAATCACCCATTAAGACACCAATCCCCCAACTAATCCTAGCAAGAGGACTACTCACTCATGTTCAAGATAGTAAACCCAACACCCATGATGAAACAAGCACAAGCTCAAACATTCACAATGGAATATAGAAGGTTACTAAACATAAACACAAATGAAAACTAAATAGAAGAGATTAGGGAGAAGATGAATTATACCAACACTAGAGGATGAACAAAAGATTGAATCTTTGCATAAATAAACCCAAAGGAACATCTCCAATGTTGTCAATAGAGTAGATCAACCCAAAAAGTCTTCAGTATTACAAAGATGAAACTAGGATTAAACTAAGATTAAGGAGTAATTAAGGTTAATCTACACTAATCTAAGCTAATCTAACATAAAGTAGTCTAGGGTTTAGTGGGTAATCAAAAAGGTTCTTGAAACAATACAAGAGGGGGGTATATATAGGGTTACAAGAATGAGGGGGGCGAAAGATGAAGTCGCGGCTGAGCTGGGCCCCTTCCCGGCCGGGAAGGAAGTCATCCCGGTCGGGAAGGAAGTCATCCCAGTCGGGAAGGAATGGTCCCGGTCGGGATGGTCTTGATCCCGGTCGAGATGGTGCATAACACCGGACGGTGTTATGCTCTTCCCGGTCGGGATGAAGTCGGTCCCGATCGGGATGGGGTGGTCCCGACCGAGAAGCTCATGGTCCCGGCCGGGATGGGCTGTCAGAGGCGCTGTCTTGCTCGTCACTTCGTCCCGGTCGTGATGGATGTGTTCCCGACCGGGATGGATCTTGTAGGCTTCAAATATAATCTCATAGGTCCCTACTTGCTCTTCATAAGCTTCTCATTGCTTCTCGTTGCTCGGGATCGAGTCTAAAGGTCTCGGAAATGGGTCCCAAGGGCTCAGGATCGAGTCTAAGCTACCGAGTGATCGTCGCTTTTCTTCGTTGGCTCCAAATGTGCCGGAAACGAGTCAGAACCGTTCCATTTCTCCAAGATTGGTCTTAGGAGCCTAAAACAAACTAGAAGAAGCGTAAGTAGCCTCAAAACCGCTCCAAAGAGCGATTCCACAAGAGAAACTAGGACCAAACACAAGGAATAAGCACTACATAACACACTTATCAATTCGTTTTAGATTCTTTGTATTTGAATTGGTCGGATTAGTCCTGCGTTTTTGTTTGACGAATTGTTCACCTAGATTAACAAGTAATCACTTTTTGCGTTTGTTTGTTTTGCGTTTTGACCTAGTTTAGGGTGCGTTGGCGTTGCACAGAAGTATGAAAACAGTTCCTTTCGGATGTTTTGAAATGTGTTACTTTGAGCCGGGAATTGGATCAGGTAGTACGTCGATTAAAACGTTTTGACTCGAGATGTAAAATGTTAACGTAAAACAATAACGTATTCTGACCGAGTATAATAGGAGATGAGTGCAGTTGCTTTGACATTCGGAACGAAATCGAAGTTTTAAAATTCGGGCAATTTTGAAAAAAAGTTAGACCACTTTTTGCATACTCTTAATATTGCCTTGTTAGGCTACAGACGCGACCTGAAGATAATCGTTAAAAGGCTACAACACGCCAAGGTGGGGTAGCTTATCCCCCTAAAAAAATAAAAAGATGTCCAAGTCTGGTGGGTCCGACGGGTAAAATGTGATATCCGCGTGGACCTGTTACTCTTGCGCGGGCATTTTGGCTTTTGGAAAGAGGTTTCGCGACTTCAGGAGGTCGTTCCCGACGTTCGGGGTTGTCGGATGTGAGAGAAAGGTTAAAGATTATGGAGATGATTGTACTACAGAATAAGGAAGCTATGTGGGCTAATGTTGCTAAGTGCCCGACCAAAGACGGCATTACCGATCCTAGTATTCGTCAGTTTATCTAAACGGGCCGAGACCGACAAGACTCATATTGAAAATGTGAGTGAGAAGGGGAAGTGGGATTGGTTGGGCTCGCTTTTGGCTAGGGCGGTGGAAGCTTGTGTTGGCAGGGGTTGATGGTAAAAGACCCGAGCAAGCATACCCGAATGGCAAGGGAAAAGTTGGACCGGTAGAGCCCAACCGTTTAGTACTATGTTGTATTGATTGACATTAGGTGGTGTATTAGCACTAGTTTTTGTGGGGTTTTACTTGACGCGTTGTCATTTCTCGGGGTAGCCGGATTTTGGATGTTTGATGTAAAGGGCCTCGACAAAGGCTTGATTTAATTGATTTTGCATTAATGAGAAGCACATTTATTTATTTATTTATTTTATTTTTTTCGTGGTGGCTCGCAACTCGATTCTTCATTTTGCCCGGAGTGCCCTTTCGGGTTTTCACTCCATCCTCGTCTCACCTTTGTTTTGTCTTTTTTCTTTGTTTTTTATAACGACGGCTAGCAACTCGTTTCTTCATTTTGCCCGGGGTGCTCTTCCGGGTTTTCACCCCATCCTCGGCTCGTCGTTTGTGCTTCGTCATTTTAAAATCACTCATTGACCGGGTCGTGGGGAGAGTCCCGGTTGGTACATGAATCGATTAATCGATTTTGTTTGTTCGGTCGTTTGGTTGTACCCGGGGACGGGTTGCCTACGTATCCATAATTCGACGGAATCAAACTATGTTCGTAGTTCTTTTTAGATGTGAGTGATTTTGCTTTAGACTCGTTATGCCAATTATCGACGTGAGATGTTTAGAGTGTATTCACATGGGTTTTCACCCTAGCTAAAAATTAATGTGAAATGGTCGGGTGTGACCCCTTGAAAGTGACAATTACCGAGATACTGTGTTTGGGTCAGGGTGACTGGCTTGGACGATTTTGTAATGTGGAGCTAGGTTGTGAGTGCCTCTAATGAACTAAGATCTGGAGCTTGATTTTTGTGGAGTTAAGGCTATGGGGTTGCGGTTTCGTAATGTGGTAGGAAAGGGGAAGCTGAGTAAAAATGACTCAGACTTCAATCGGGTGGGTTGTAAATTACGTGGGATCTGATTTCCATGTCTGGCCCTAACGGTTGGGATTATCTTATTGAGCTTGAATCCTCAAAATTCCGGACCGTCTCCTAACAACTGTCTCGGGAAGGTCTTAAGGGTCGTAATGTAGAGAGGCTAGTGTTTTGGGTGCTAGTTGACTAGTCTGTTCATTTTTTCTTTTTCTTTTTTCTCTTTTTTTTGCTTTTCGTTCGGACTTTGCTTAAAGTCGAGTTGAATGATTGGGGGTTTCATTTTGACCGTTGAGTTTGGTCTTGATCATTGAATTGGGCCAGTTTAGTTTGGCCTTGGTTTCATTTTTTTCTTTGGCTCCTTGTGGCCATTTCAGACTTCTTTTCCCTTTTTTGTCAAACTAGCACCAATGGTGGGAATTGGTTGGTCTTTATTTGAGGAATGTTTATTGTGGGAAATGGGTTTGCCTTCCGTCCTTGATCACAAGCTAAGGGATTATCTAGATTCGTCATAGGATTCAGTAATGCTCGTTCTAAGGGGTAATTATGTGGCTTTCTATACCAGACATGGAATAGGTAAGAAAAAGGAACGCGGGATCTCAGCTCTTGTTGTTCCTCGTTGTTTCGAGGTGTGTTTTACTGTTATCAATAACTGGCATAGTTCCGAGTTGTAAGCAAGAAAGTGCATTATTAAATCAAGCCATTGTCCAGGCGCATCATAAAGGAAGAAAAGTTTATTTCTTTTTATTGATAGTAATAAGTGGGCTATGCACCCGAGATATTGTTCTTGGGGAGGTGGAGGACAAATCCCCTCGCACCTCCTGACTCAATGTAAAAATAAAAGACATTTGTTATACTATTAGGTCTAGGCTCTATGACGAACTAGACTCTGACTCGGACACAGATTTACTCGTCTCGGTGGATGCCCGTGGGTTGTCAGGATTTTCTTCGATGTTCCGGACAATCTCCTTTATTGGGTCGCGGTGGGAACAACCGAAGGTGTCATCAAGGACAGTGTGAACGTTAAAGGGGTTTGTGGTATTGTTAGGTTTTTCGGGCGGAGGGAGAGGGATAGTCCATTTTCTATCATATCTTGTATGGTATGCTTGAGCCAAAAACAAGATTCGGTATCATGCCCATTGCCACGGTGGTATAGGCAATAAGCATTAGGGGTGCAACTTTTGCCTCGTTTTCCGACTGGTGGGTCTGGAGTGGGACCCAAAGGTGAGAGTAACCCTTGATCGACTAGGCACCTAAGGGCTTCGGTGTAAGATGAGTTGATTGGGGTAAACTTTCTCGGTGACCTTCCTACTTTGTTGGGTGTGGCCTTGTAAGGTCTTGGTATTCCTTCCGTATCGACTTTAGGAAGCTCCGATCGGGCGGAGCATTGGGATAATCTATCCTGGGTAGGCTTTTGGGCATGGTAATTGCTCAGATTGGCGTTTGTATCGCTTTTGGTGTCTCTACTCTCAAGGAAACTGAGGCGACTATCGATGTAACGAACGGATATATTCAAACGGGTAACTGAAGTATGGATGTTGCGAACCAATTTGGCTAGGGTATTGACATCGTTACGGATGCTTTTGATGGCGCTTGAATCTACCGACATGTTGGGGAGTGATTCTAGTGAGAAAGGATTAAAAGGTCAGATTGGATCCACCGGATGACTTAGAGACTCGAGGGATGCTCCTAACTGAGCGAGAGGGAGACAAGCCCCTTGATTTGCGCATGTGTGCGGTCATTGGCTTAGGGACTCAGGTGCTTTAGACACTTTGGTGTATTCGGCGAAACGCCTAATGAATCTTAAGTCTCTGTAACGAGACGATTTGACACAAACCTCGGAGGTGAGGCTTAAAGAGGACTTCTCGCAATGAGACGACCCGAAATGTAAACCTCGGGTAGAGGCGATCCTAGTAACTAACATAGACAGTTAATCACACGGTTGTACGACGTAAGAGGTTGATCGCGATCCCGGCTCAAGATCAAAGATTTTTTTTTTGAAAAAGGACCGATACTCGCAGAGGAAAGTATTTTTCTTTTTTTTTTGAAAAGTGATTTTGCAAAGCTAGGGTGACGATGGTGTGCTGACCTCGTTGGTGACGTGAAGGTATGCTGCCACATGTGTGTGTCGGGAATCCGACGATGGCAACAGTGTAAAAGCCTCTTTTTTTTTTAAAAGGAACACGGTTCTTTAGGGAAACCGTTTTTTTTAAGATGATTGTGTGATGCTTCCTTCGAGACTGCTATTAATTAGTTAGTTCGATATTCGCTGTGTACGTGATGCCCGTGGCAGAGCGTGAAATCTAACGATGATGATGTTTTTAAAGGTGTAACTAAATCCTTATCAAAGAACTTAGGTGATGAATAGTGTCTATAGAAAAAGCTTTCAAAACGAGTGATCCACGTTTGTCGGTTGCATTAACTAGCATTTGACAGTGGAGAGTGATGTATTGTGAAAAGTGTTTCTAGAATGTAACCGTTTTGGGTTCCTTGACTTCATTAATCAAAGTTTTGGTTGTGTTAACGGTATGTGTGTAAGACATTTTTTTTTTTGAAAATAAGAATGTAACTGTTTGGTATACCTTGATTCCATTGATCGGGAGTCTCGGTGGAATTAACGACATTCATTGTTGACGGTGTTTAATTTGGACAAGGTGATGACATTGAAAATATTTTTTTTTGAAGATGTTGAGTGTAAAATTTGCCATGATGACAGCATCTAAAAATGTTTTTCCCTTTTTTAGAAATCACGATTTGACCAGAGTATCGGCGTTTAAAAGGTCGTTTTGAAAAGAGGAGGTATTTTCGAAAACGGAATTGGATGCGGTTAAATATGTTGGCGTGGTTGAATCCAGATGTTTAGTGTTTTATTTGGGTTGTTTGCAAACACGCTACACATAACTACGAATGTATACAATCATGCAGGATGCAGACATTGGTGGGTTAGGGTAGGCTGCCGCCCACGAATAGTCTTTACTTAGGCATTGACAATTATCTGGGGAGACGAGTGTCATACCGTCCGTTCGGAACTATCCGCTTATTAATCCCGCGGGTTACGCGTTAGGCGGCCGGAGCGTCAACCGAGGATCTCTCCGCATGTCCCTAAAGATCTTACCGTGAAGAGGTCGATTGGTCCTGATATCGGTTAGGGTGGGATTTTTAGGGCCAAAACCTGTAGTGACCACAACTAGGAACAAAGAAATGAGCTTCACCGACCTCGTTCAAGTTACACCACCGCTGGAAACTTGTTTCCAATTCTCCAGTGGAGTCCCCAAACTGTGGACGTCCGTCCGCACCGCCCGGCGCCCTGCGCGTCCCGCGCGGGACCGACCCAGTTTTCATCATGTGGCGGCGGCCACCCACGCGGCCCCCTCCCGGTCGGGGGCCGGTCCGATCTCGCGTACGGGGCGAAGTGTCGGACCTCGATTTGGATGACGATCCGGACTTGTGCTAGACGGGTGCGGGCAGCCGTGTTTCCGTTTGGGAATCAATCGAGTCGTGGTTGTAAATGTTTAAAGGCCGATTCATTTGGTTAGGCGACCTTTTTATTGAACTGAATTCGCTGCCGATTTGTGAAGTCGCCACCGAGTCAATTATGGGGACTCAGAAACCGTTCAAGTCAACTTTGATCCCTTGCCGGCTCAAAGTTGAGTGGCACGGGACCTAAAGATAAAGACTTGTACCCTTAAGCACTCCATGCCAGGAATGACTCTCATTGCCAATGGTTTCGGACATCCGGAAACCATCGATTCTGAGTAAGGGGTGAGGGTACGTAATGGGAAGTCAACATCCGATAGATGTCAACAACCAATCCCGCCCGCACTATAGCGGCCTCTACTAATCAATCAGTGGGCTGATAACCTAGTTCTTTTGTTGTGGCTGAAATGCTGTAACATCTGTTGATTTAACCCTATGTCTTTTGCTACGTCGGTTGTTTAAGGACAAGTAAGTATTGTCGTCAAAGTAGTTGTGTTTACATTTTTTGCATGTGATTTCACGTGACAAGCAGGCCATGAAAAGATGCACGTAGGAGAGTAGAGAGTACTAGTATTATACATATTAGCAAATCTGTTTTAACGTGATAATACGAATATTAACCATTCTCGTGGTATACCTTACCTGGTATTCTGCTTAAGATGCGTCGGTTCGGTATTAATAGAGATGCACCGAACCTAATAAGGTGAGCACCTAGACTAATACGGAATCCGACCATCACTTTGTTCAGTTTTAGTTGTTTTACGTTTTGAATTTCGTTATAGGTGATTTAGCATGCAATTATAAAGGTCATAAAAGCAATAAATCATACGAAAAACTGTAAATGCGAATGTAAGTAAATCACATTGTGAGTAGTTGCACCCTCGGAGTATACACTAAACGGGACTCGATGCATAGATAGTTCGAGAACGGATCTCGGAATTACTCGGGTCTATTTAGTGTGTTTTAGTACTTGTGATTGAAGTTGGGACGTTTACGTGTTTTAGTAGATGCTCGTGGACCTAGTGTCCACATCTAGTGTTATCGTAGTGCATAATAAAAGAAAGTGCGAATATGGAAAGTTTTGTTTAGATGACAACCTAGTGACGACTCGGTTTGAACAGGTGGATCCTCCTAGCTTGACCAGTGACTCCGGCAGAGCTCCGTTACCGTTTACCCTTCTTGCGGCTACTCCGGCAGAGCTTCATTGCTAAGTACTAGTTCTGCGGCTAATCCGGCAGAGCTTCGATACTAGACTTGAGCTAGTCGATCACAGGCACCTCGATATCGAGTGTGGTGCTCGAAAGTGAGGAGTAGCGTCGATGTTGCTTTTATCGGAACTACGATCGAGTGGATCGTTTGCCTCGGGTGTCGGAGTGCGAGCCCTTAGCGAGAGTTTAGAGGGGGAAGAGAAGAATGAGAATTGTGTGTCGAATGAATGAGCCGGAGGGGGGTATTTATAGGTGTTTTCGGCTCAAGCGCCCATATGGATGCCTGAGCTAGGACGCACCAGGACTCAGGCGCCTGGCCTTAGGCGCGGTGAGGCTGAGACGCGTGAGGTGGGGCGGTTGGAGTTTTGTAGATACGATTTTGATACTTTCCAAAACCGAGAGGGAGGAGGATAATTCAATACTTGGACGTTAAGGTTCCCGCGGCTTGACCTAGCGCCGTGAACGTTAGTGGGCCTCGGGTGTGCATCCCAAGGGTCGCTTGCGTGGTGCTGTCTCGGTTTGAGTTTCGGGACCGACTCGGAGGTCCCGGTGTCGGAATTGACTCTAATTTGTGTCTATGCGACCGTAACGACACGACTAAGGCTGCCATCATGTTAGTTTTAATTTTTCCGAGTAATTATTTGATCCGTTCTATAGAAAACCTATCTACAACATCGCGAACCCGCGTCGCGTTGCAGTCCTATCGTCATTGGGTGTTTGTCGGGCACCTCTGCAGCCACCAGGTCCAAATCTGGGTGTCTACATTACCCGAGCCGGTACTGGTGACCGATGTCTCACTATACCGTGATGTACTCCAATATGGATATGTCAAAGGTGTTCATAGTCAATTCATATGGGTTTTGCGGCATGTTCTAAGCTCAACTCGACTTAGGAAGTCCGTCCCGATTCACGGATGGGCTATCTGCACTGGTATAGACCCTTTATAGACCGACCGAGACTTAGTGTAGAGCATACATGGAGTCATTATAATGCTTGCGTGACTATATGCAACTTTGTTTCTATGTCGTTTTCAAAAACCGTCATTTTCAAAAATTGCATCTTTTTCAAAAGTTTCAATTTAAAAACCCGGGAAGCTACCGAATTTAGGACTTATGATTTTACTCAAAATAATCTATTTTTAGCCTGTATGCCACCCATTTCAAAATTCAAAAATATTTTCAAACCTTCAAAATCGCGGCCCGATAGCATTGTTTTTTTTTTTTCCGAAAAAATCGGGCCGTCCTCCGCCTTTTCCGGGATTTTCTCCAAAATTCCCTTTCAAAACTTTCATCTTCTTAGGACTTCTCGTATTTAGCAGTGTCGGGTCGTGTCGTAAGTCGCCGAAAGTCTCTAGCGTCGAAACTTCGTCAATCTTACATCGCAGGTTTCCCCCATATCCCAGTCCGTCTTATTTGACTAAGGCAAGGCCCACCTACGTAAGACATACTCCTGCAAGGGAGGACCCGTTTACACAATCGAGTCCAAAGTCTGGGGAATGTCTCACGTGAACCTTCCTTCGAATAGGACCCGACCTGAAGGGTTCGAAACCCACTAATTAGACTCCTCTAATTAGTTACTAAATTACTTGTTAATTTAGTAAATAAAGATCTAGTTACATGCATGACATCAAATGACAAAAACTAGATATAAGAAGAGATTTCCTTACATAAACAATGAGGAAATATTGGGCACAATAAGAAAACTCCTTTTCTTATTGTTCTTGAGCTAATAATAGTATGGATGATCCTCCAAAACCTTGAATCTCCAATGTAGAAGATCTCCTTTAAGTTGCACCAAGAATCAACCCAAATAATCACTAGTATTATTAACTAGATAATAGTAGTGATAAAACAATACTAATATTATTAATCTATTACTACTTTAGTAATGAAGATGAATACTAGTATTAGAGAGAGTTTTGGAGAGATGACGTAAAAAGCCAAAAGCTCATGCATGCAAAATCAATTGGTGAGTTAAAAAGAGA
This sequence comes from Agrostemma githago, assembly GCA_958450325.1. Taxonomy (NCBI): domain Eukaryota; kingdom Viridiplantae; phylum Streptophyta; class Magnoliopsida; order Caryophyllales; family Caryophyllaceae; genus Agrostemma; species Agrostemma githago. The sequence continues at coordinate 54,308,116 of OY288243.1, forward strand.
ACAAAGAGCCCCCTTTTTTACTACCCCAAAACCGGCCACCCCACATGGGGAAGACTAAAATGCATTATTTTATTTGCATGCTTATGTCAAGTGTCTAGTGTCATTATTACTATTATTTATGTATGTAGTAAAATAAGAACAACCACATTTGTCATTATATTTACTAGTGTGTCACACACACATGTACATAAAAATGGGTCCTTATTTATTGTCATTTGTCATACAAATGCAATGTGTGACATGATCAATTATCTCCATAATTGATCACATCAAATAATATACACTTAACTCCTTAAGTAGTATATTACTATTATATCTATATATAATAGGTCCCATATTAATAATAATAATCAATTAGCTAAACTTACAACTCCTTGTAAATATATTAACGGCTAATTACCACTATCCATAAAAGCATACAAAACCTCAACTAATTTAGTAATTAACGTTTAAATACCAAATTAGGTCTTATTTAATCGTATTAAAATAAGACGTAAAATTTATTCAGTCAATTATCGTATAATAGACTAATAAACTTAATCGGACAGAGTTCCAAACTCTATCTCCAATAAATAACTCTCATTACGAAACATATATCAAATATATACGCAAGGTGCTAATTAACTGTATCAGATACAAATAATTAGTCTTCTATTTGGGTCTCATCCTATAGGTGTGACCGAAAGGGATCAGTTGATCACCGCCGTCATACGACAATAACGTCTAACTCTAGTCAGCTGAGCGTTACCGATTTACGTTAATCAACTGACGTGGAGTATCAATGTACTAATCATCCCAAGTATATATTCCGCTCATGAGATTTAATATATCAATGCACTATTGTGGAGGACACTCGCTCCAACAATCTCCCACTTGTCCGATACAAGTTGTGCATGTAGCCACTATATTGCGGAGTACTGCTACTCCATCAATGTCTCCCACTTGTCTACACAAGTTGTGCGCTACCGATTCTCTTGTCTCTTTGATGTCACATCCTCCCACTCATCACAAGGTGTCTTTCAGGTCGCACTTGTGATTTAAATATAATAAGAGTGGTTTTCTCGATCTGGAGAATAACTGTTTGACCGGAAAATCTACCATAGATCTATTTCCGAGCGTGGCCACGCATTTCCAGTTACTTCTCCTCGAGTGGCCCAAGGACGTATGTACCCGACGTGGGTGAACAATTCCTGTTGACCCAACTTATACTGTATAATGCAGATCACCATGACCCAGAAGATGCCCATCAGCCTCCTTTCACGGCACGACTTAGGACACCAACCTAAGCCAATCGGAAACTGCACCGACTCAGATAAATGGTCGCCAGTCTAAAGAATCGACTCATAGGAATAAAATAGAAATCCCCGCCACGACCAGGCTTCAACTAATTTGATAAGGGACTCTATTGTGGTCACTGCCCGGCAGAGTGACAATCAGTCTGCCTATGTAAATGACCAGTCATCTCCATGACTCCATGGTCTTGAACTAACCATCGATCAACTTACAATCTTGTCACTCCGAGTCGTCACCTCATTAAGTGACAAGGGGCAAAAATACTATGTTCAAACGTTCACTTGAATAGGGTTCAAGATTGTCTCACAATCCATTCGAATGAACAAAGTATGGGTTTAGTCAAACTAAACAAAAAGTTCATATTGAAACTCGAACAATGAATGCTATTATCATAAATGTAAAAATTGCTACAATATCCAATTATCACATCTTAGATAACTTAAGGAAAATCCGGGACTTTTCTCAATCCCATTGCAACAACATGACCATCATGTTTAGCCTTTGAAAGAGGCTTGGTTAAAGGATCAGCGATATTATCGTCTGTCCCAACCTTACATATATCGATTTCCTTCCTTTCCTCGAGATCTCTTATCACGTGGTATTTCCTAAGTACATGTCTAGACTTATTGCTAGACTTGGGCTCTTTTGCTTGAAAAATGGCCCCGCTGTTATCACAATATATGGTGATAGGATCTTCGACGGAGTGGACTACTCCTAGTCCTTCCAAAAACTGACGAATCCAAACAGCTTCCTTTGCAGCTTCCGAAGCCGCGACGTACTCAGCTTCTGTTGTAGAATCCGCGGTGACACTTTGCTTGGAGCTCTTCCAACTAATGGCTCCTCCATTCAACATATAAACATAGCCGGATTGGGATTTCAAATCATCCCGATCGGTTTGGAAACTGGCATCCGTGTAACCTCTTACACGTTATTCAGTATCCCCTCCAAACACTAAGAACGAATCCTTGGTCCTTCGCAAGTACTTAAGGATGTTCTTCACGGCTGTCCAGTGACTTTCACCTGGATTGGCTTGATAACGACTCGTCATGCTCAAAGCATACGAAACATCGGGACGAGTGCACGTCATGGCATACATGATTGATCCAACCGCGGAAGCATATGGGATCAACTTCATGCGTTCAATTTCTTCGGGTGTGGTAGGACACTGTGACTTGCACAAAATGGTACCTTGACTCATGGGAAGAAAGCCTCTCTTAGAGTCTTTCATTTTGAATCGATCAAGAATCTTATCTATATAAGCTTCTTGACTTAATACCAACGTCCTTTTGGATCTATCTCTATGGATCCGAATACCCAAAATACATTGTGCATTTCCCAAATCTTTCATTTGGAAGTGCTTTCCTAGCCACTCCTTTACGGAAGCAAGCATCAGAACGTCATTCCCGATAAGAAGTATGTCATTGATAAGTGTAGTTTGTAGTGCCTATTTTCATAGTGTTTTGGTCCCATTTTCCTTGTAGAATCGCTCCTTGGGAGCGGTTTAGGGGCTTCTTATGCTTCCTTTAGTTCGTTTCAGGTTCCCGAGACCGATTTGGAAGAGTTGGAGCGATTCCGACTCTATACATACACATTTTGGAGCCAACGAGATAAAGGAACGACGACTCGATGCCTTGGAATCGACCCCGAGACCTTGGGACCCAATCCCGAGCCTCCGAGACCCGATCCCGAGTCCCGAGAATCGATGAGAAGTCCATGTGAGGCAAGAAGGAACCAAAAAGTTCATATTGGAGGCCTACAAGACCTATCCCGATCGGGAAGGCCTAAAACCCGATCGGGATAAGGTGCACAGAAGACGTAACTGCTGTGAAGAGTTCCCGATCGGGATCACATATTCCCGATCGGGAAAGTGGCAGATTCCCGTTCGGGATTTCCGTTCCCGATCGGGAAAGTCTCAGTTCATGTTCCGCGTCTTTTCTTTCAATTCCTTCCCACTTGTAACCCTATAAATACTTCCCTCGTGTATTGTTTAGGGATCCTACATTAGTTTAGCCTCTCTTAAGCCTCTCTACAACATATAAACCCTAGATTTAGTTCTTCATATTAGTTTGAATCTCTCATTAATCCTTAGTTAATCTTAGTTAATCCTAGTTAATTAGTGCTTGTATTAAGAAGATACTTGAAGACTTCTCCAAGATTGACAACCTTGGGATTATTTGGGTTTCTCTTTTATGCAAGATTTCATCTTTTCCTTCATCTAGTGTTGGTATAATCCTTCTTTTCTCTTGTTTATTGTTATTGAATCAAGTTTGAATCTCTACTTAGTGTTTGTTGTTATTGATTGTTATTGTTCTTGATGATGAATGTTAGGGTTGTGATGTTGTGTTCCCTTCTTATTGTTGTTGGTTTTTCTTTGCCTATGAGTGAGTAGATATCTTGTGGGTTAGTAGGGAGATTAAGGGTAGATTATGGGTGATTAGGGTTTGATTAGGGGTAAAGGATGGTTCTTTATTGCTAGTCACATATTTGGCTCACCATGTGTTTGTTGATATGCTTGTATGAGTTGTAGTGGCCATGCTTCTCATGCTAGTTTTCTTCTACCCATTGTTTGCTTGAGTGTGGATATGTTGAGCATTGTCATCGACATCGGTTTAAGTTGCTATCGCCCGGACCGAACCTAGCAATTAGGAGACACCTACACCCTAAATCGACCCAAGTCACCCTACTACACTTATGAACCCGACCTAACCCACTCCCTTCCTTCCATATTTGATCCATCTTGTTAGTTAGTCATCATTTCTTTAGTTTGATAATTGGTTTGTGTTTAGTTATTCTAGCTTAACCTCGTTTAGCCTAGTTGATTGTTAGTTCACTTCCTACTTCTCCTCTCATCATAATTCATCTAGTATTAGTTCTTTGTGTTGTTTGGTAGCGTAGTCTAGTTCTAGGCCGATTTAGTCTAAACCTTGCAATACCGTCTCCGTGGACACGACCCGACTTACCCTAGCTACCCACTAGGTCTTAGCCGGTTATTTAATTGGTGGCGGGATCCACGACAAATCCCACCATCAGTCATCCACATACAAGACAAGAAAGGTTACCTTACTCCCACTAAACTTCATGTACAAACAAGGTTCCTCGACACTTCGAGCAAAACCATATTGTTTGATAACATGATCAAAGCGATGATTCCAACTTTTGGACGCTTGCTTAAGACCATAAATGGATCTTTTGAGCTTGCATACCTTCCTAGGATTAGATGTATCTACAAAACCTTCTGGTTGTGTCATATACACTTCCTCTTCTAGAATCTCATTCAAGAAGGCGGTTTTGACATCCATTTGCCAAATCTCATAATCATGAAATGCGGCAATCGCTAGGATAATCCTTATGGAGCGAAGCATTGCGACTGGAGCAAAGGTTTCGTCATAGTGAAGACCATGAACTTGAGTAAAACCCTTTGCCACCAATCTAGCTTTGTAGACATCTCTATGTCCATCTATGCCATTCTTGATCTTAAAGATCCATTTACACTGAAGAGGTCTCACCTTTTCAGGTAAATCAACCAAATTCCACACTTGGTTTTCGTGCATAGAATCCATTTCGGATCGCATGGCTTGAAGCCATTGCATGGAATCACGACTAGATATGGCCGCCTTGTAGGTGTTAGGCTCGTTACTTTCGCAAAGCAACATGTCTAACGCATCTTCCTCGACAATACCAAGGTATCGATCAGGAGGATGACTAATCCTCGTGGATTTCCTAGGCTCAAAGGGAACAACAACCGTGTCCGAGGAGGAGGGAACGCTTTCCTCCACTTCATTTTCGGTTTGTGGCTCTTGGACTTCATCAAGTTCAAATTTTCTCCCACTCTGTCTTCTAGAAATTAAGTCATTTTCTAGAAAGACAGCGTCACGTGCCACAAACACTTTGTTTTCGTGACGATTGTAGAAGTAATAGCCTTGTGTTTCCTTTGGATACCCTACAAATAGACATTTGTCGGATCTTGGTGCGAGTTTGTTGTCAGACTTGTTCTGAACATATGCCTCACAACCCCAGATTCTCATGAACGACAAATAAGGAACCCTTCCCTTCCATATCTCATATGGTGTCTTATTGGCCGCTTTAGTCGGGCTTCGATTTAGTGAAAAAATTGCGGACAAAATGGCAAAACCCCAAAATGAATCAGGAAGCTCAGTTAGACTCATCATGGACCGAACCATATCTAATAAAGTTCGGTTTCTCCTTTCGGCCACACCATTCAACTGTGGTGTGCCAGGAGGAGTCCATTGTGATACTATGCCACAATCTTTTAGGTGTGAATCAAATTCATTATTTAGGTATTCACCGCCACGATCGGATCGTAGTACTTTAATCTTTTTATCCAATTGGTTCTCTACTTCACTTTGAAACTCTTTGAACTTTTCAAAAGCATCGCTCTTATGCCTCATTAAGTAGACATACCCATATCTACTTAAGTCGTCGGTAAAAGTGATGAAGTAGTTGTAACCACCCCTAGCGGTGATAGTCATTGGGCCACACACATCGGTATGTATAAGGCCCAATACCTCACTTGCTCATGTTCCTTTACTTGAGAAAGGAGCACGAGTCATCTTGCCTAATATGCAAGACTCGCATACACCATAAGATTCGTAATCAAATGGTTTGAGAAGTTTCGTTGAAACAAGTCTCTTTATGCGTCGTTCGTTTATGTGTCCTAAACGACAATGCCAAAGGTAGGATTGATTAGGTTCACCCGTTTTGAGCTTCTTGTTCTCTACATGATATACATCATTAACATTATCTAGAACATAAATACCTCCGATAGACGTAGCTTTACCATAAACCATGTCATTAAATGAAAAAGTACAACAATTGTCCTTAATCATAAAGGAAAAACCTTCCATATCAAGTACGGAAATGGAGATAATGTTCTTAGTTAGAGTTGGTACGAAATAACAATTATTCAAATACAACTCAAAACCACTAGCTAGAGTGAGTACATAAGTGCCTACGGATATAGCGGCTACTCTAGCTCCATTTCCCATGCGTAGGTTTACATCACCCTTGGCTAGTGCTCGCACGTCCCTCATGCCCTGTAAATGATTACAAAGATGAGAACCACATCCGGTATCTAATACCCAAGTGGAAGTGCAAGTATAGTTAATGTCTATCATATAGAGGGAAGTGAGGACAATACCTGACAGAGTCTCACTCTCGTCTTTCTTGTTCTTCAATTCCTTCAAATATTTGGGACAATTGCGCTTCCAATGTCCCTTGCCATTACAGTGATAGCAATCGGCGTCGGCATGTTTGTTAACCTTAGCCTTAGGTTTGCTATTCTCAATAGCTTTCCCTTTGTTCTTGTCTTTTCCATGTCTCTTGAATTTGGTCTTACCCTTGTTTTTACCCTTTTGAACCCCAAGGTTGAGATTCTTCATTTTCATGGAGAGCATGTCTCTCTTCTCACTCCCACTAGCCTCCATGTCCCTCTCTGCTTGGTTGAGGAGTGCATGAAGCTCTTGGAAACTCTTGTCCATGCCATGCATATTGTAGTTCACCCTAATTTGGGAGAACTTGGAGGGGAGTGAGTGAAGAATGCGACCGATCGCAAGCTTCTTGGGAATGCTACACCCTAGACGCTCTAGTGTGTCAATATGCTCAATCATCTTGAGCACATGAGGACCCACTTTTTGGCCCTTTTCTAGCTTACCCTCAAAGAATTTCATCATAGCCTCATATTGACGGATATCGGGTGATTGGGAAAAAGCCGTCGTAACCCTTGAGAATATCTCATATGCATTAAGGGTAATGTATTGAAGCTTGAGTTTTGGAGACATTGACCATATCAAGACATTCTTGATATCGTTGGATATCTTCAAATACTCCTCATAAGCGGTCCTTTGTGCCGGGGCGGCTCGAGGACCGGGTTCGTTGGGTGGTGGTTCGTTCAAGTAACGAAGGACGTTGTCGGACAACGCCGCACCTTTAATGGTAGACTCCCATTCGATGAAATTATTTCCATCGTCTTTCAAGATACATTTGTCCATAACGGACCTAAGCCAAGATTCCTTTCCGAGTTGAATGGTTGCATTAGTAGCCATAGCGAATTATAAACACTACAACAAAGTTTAGGAAATATTAACATTCATTGTTATATAATTTACTTGTAAAACAATTTTAACAAGTCACTCATATAATGACCTCTCACGAAATTATATAAGCGATTCCAAGATCCGTATCTAGATAAGAACTAACATCGCATGCAATCCTTATGTAAAAACGGTAAGTCATTACTTGACTAATTCTACCCTAGAACTCTCGGTCGACGAATTTCAACCAAATCCATCTCCTAGTCCCGAAATAACTTTTATTTCGTTGAGTCCAACCCAATCTTGGCATGTGATCTTATCACCCTATTTACCCTAGGTAAAAAGGGTCCACGTTGTGGTTGCCCTAATGAACAAGGGGTTCATAGGTGCTTTAATTGGTAAGGCTAAATCTCAATTCTTTCGATGCATGTGAGAGGTCTTGTCAATATTAGGTTACTAATCACTTATAAGTGAACTAAGTTGGTGATTACGTAAATTGGTGAATTGACAATCGATGAATAAAATGCATGATTGGCGATTTTGGCATGAGCGAAAATAAAGCAAGCATCAAACAAATAAATCCTAGTATGGCCATCTAGCTAATCTAATTAACTAGACTATTACAAAATCGGAAACCAACTCCTTGGTCCCTGGCCTCTTCAATGGAACACCACAAAAAGGCATCGTCTTTTGTCCACCGTCTTGTGTAATCTCCGTCTTCATAATAATAAAATACAAATGATACATAGCATTTCCTATTATACATTTGTATGAATAAAACTATTAATTATTACAAACGGGCGATACGAGATCGCAATTAATTACAACCAAATCGATATTCCCTTACATTACGGGTAATACCGATTAAAAGACTAGGCCATACTAGGTACAATCTTGCAAAATAAATAATAAATGACATTCATTCATTCAACAACATTAAAATAAATAAAATGCTGTAAAAATCATGCCAAAATCGCCCCATAATTTATCAAGTTCATCCTAGCTCGGTTTTATGGAATTTATTGATTTTTAACCATTAAAAATCATTAATCAACACTTAATTCTCAATTAAGCTCAAACTAATTTTCCAAACCAATTTGGATTTTCAAGAATTAGTCTCCACCAATTTGAAAAATAAAAATTAGTTTGAATTGATTTTATTTGCTAATTTAATCGGTAAATGGTCAATTTTATGAAATAAATACAAATTAAATCATAAAACGTCCAAAATTAAAAATGAATAATTTTGTTCATTCTGGAACATTTCCAGGAACTCCAAAACAAAAACTTGTCCACAAATATTCTCGAATAAAATAGGAACAAATAAATGCATGTTTATCGATTCTTATCTCATAAAAAAAACAATAAACATCCCAAAAGGACAAAATAAATTTCAAATATTTACACATATGTCCATCAACATATGAAGATATGTACACCCAAAAAAAAACATGCCCAAAAACAACATGCAACTATTTTTAGTTAACTTTTAACATCAAATAGGCATAAAAACTCGGTTTTTAAGGCATAAATGATTATAAATTAGCAAATAAATTCCAAAAATTACCAAACTCGACCACAACCAATTTTGAGGTCATTAGGTATGCATGTACCCAAAAATTTCGTGTGAAACTCCTTTTACACAAAATTTTCGGGTTTTTACAAAGTTATCATATAATCCGAAAAAATGTCAAAAATCGACATGCATGCAACAACAAAGCTCTGATACCACTTGAAGGGTTCGAAACCCACTAATTAGACTCCTCTAATTAGTTACTAAATTACTTGTTAATTTAGTAAATAAAGATCTAGTTACATGCATGACATCAAATGACAAAAACTAGATATAAGAAGAGATTTCCTTACATAAACAATGAGGAAATATTGGGCACAATAAGAAAACTCTTGAGCTAATAATAGTATGGATGATCCTCCAAAACCTTGAATCTCCAATGTAGAAGATCTCCTTTAAGTTGCACCAAGAATCAACCCAAATAATCACTAGTATTATTAACTAGATAATAGTAGTGATAAAACAATACTAATATTATTAATCTATTACTACTTTAGTAATGAAGATGAATACTAGTATTAGAGAGAGTTTTGGAGAGATGAGGTAAAAAGCCAAAAGCTCATGCATGCAAAATCAATTGGTGAGTTAAAAAGAGAACAAAGAGCCCCCTTTTTTACTACCCCAAAACCGGCCACCCCACATGGGGAAGACTAAAATGCATTATTTTATTTGCATGCTTATGTCAAGTGTCTAGTGTCATTATTACTATTATTTATGTATGTAGTAAAATAAGAACAACCACATTTGTCATTATATTTACTAGTGTGTCACACACACATGTACATAAAAATGGGTCCTTATTTATTGTCATTTGTCATACAAATGCAATGTGTGACATGATCAATTATCTCCATAATTGATCACATCAAATAATATACACTTAACTCCTTAAGTAGTATATTACTATTATATCTATATATAATAGGTCCCATATTAATAATAATAATCAATTAGCTAAACTTACAACTCCTTGTAAATATATTAACGGCTAATTACCACTATCCATAAAAGCATACAAAACCTCAACTAATTTAGTAATTAACGTTTAAATACCAAATTAGGTCTTATTTAATCGTATTAAAATAAGACGTAAAATTTATTCAGTCAATTATCGTATAATAGACTAATAAACTTAATCGAACAGAGTTCCAAACTCTATCTCCAATAAATAACTCTCATTACGAAACATATATCAAATATATACGCAAGGTGCTAATTAACTGTATCAGATACAAATAATTAGTCTTCTATTTGGGTCTCATCCTATAGGTGTGACCGAAAGGGATCAGTTGATCACCGCCGTCATACGACAATAACGTCTAACTCTAGTCAGCTGAGCGTTACCGATTTACGTTAATCAACTGACGTGGAGTATCAATGTACTAATTATCCCAAGTATATTCCGCTCATGAGATTTAATATATCAATGCACTATTGTGGAGGACACTCGCTCCAACACGACCCACATAGCCGGATCCTAAGGGAGGCCCACCTTTCACAAGTCACCCGTCTAGGTGTCTTTTCTGAGTCATTTTCTTTCCAGTCTTTCCTTTGCTCGGGATGTACTTTTTGTTCCAGATTTTGGGCCAGCTTCTGATTACGCGGTATTCTCACAGACAGGCCACCTTTCACCAGATCCAAGATGCAAGAAGCCGTCGACCAATTGACAGCCTCACTAGCCAACCTCGAAGCCAAACTGACGGCTATCAGGACCGACCAAACAACCCTTGCCACCCGTTTGAGTGTCGTAGAGAAAGGGACTCCCGATGCTGGATCTGAACCCACTGGGCCCATAGCTGAACTGGTTAGCGCCGTTCGCAAGTTTGAAGAACAGGTCCATTTGTCGACCAACAACTCGATCCATACTGAAAATGCTCGCTCCTACTTACCTCTGAATGACGAGCTAATCGCCAACCTCAACCTTACGGGAATACTGATGTTTGAGGGAACTGAAGACCCGGTTCATCACATTCGGGCTTTCAAAGAGTTCATGAATGTCAAGGGGGTGAAATCCACCATGTTCAAGCATTTGTTTGCTTCTTCCCTCGAGAAGCACCCGAAAGCCTGGTATTACAGGCTCGATTCCAAGAAGTACAAGACTTGGGACGATGTGGCAATAGAATTCGCTCGGAATTACGCTGATAATACCAAGATCGAGACTACGATGCATACTCTGGAAGTCATGGCCCAAGAGCCCAAAGAAGGTTTCACTAAATACCTTCAAAGGTGGAGGGCCGAAAGTGTGAAGTTGGTCGATAAGCCCAACGAGAAAGTACTAGTGGAGGCCTTTGTCAAGAACCTCCTCCCTTCTTACCGGGTCCATCTCCGATACGCCGTCATCCCCAACTTTGCCACTTTAACCAAAATGGGGACAAGGATCGAGGATGACTTGAGGTTAGAGAGCCTTACTAAGGCCTCTACCAAGGGATATCAAGGGGCTAGTTCATCCATCAGCAAGCCTACACCTGCAGCTGCAACCCGCAGCATCTTTGACGAGGTGAATTTGCTAGACACCTAATCCAAAAAGAATACTCCAACTCGGGTATTCACTGATATAGGGACTACCTATACCTACGCCTTACAAAGGCTATCTTCAAAGGGTCTAATCCAACCTATAGGCCTAACTCCAGAAGTTCCGGTGGATAAACGATCCAAGAGCTACAATGTCCAAGCCTATTGCCAATATCATCGAGGAAATGGACACGATACTAAAAAATGTTGGAAATTGAAGCACCTGATCCAAGATCTGATCGAGGGCGGGAAGATACCGTTGCCCGGGGACAAGCCCAGCAACAAAGAAAACCCTTTTAGTGCTCATGCTATATTCACCGGAGAGGTAGTTGACTGTTCGCCCTTCATTTCCCCGTTTATCCCACAAATTAACGGGATATGGTTCGATGATGAAGAAGACGTCTACCTAGCCAAAGGGGAAGCTGTCCCCATCACCATTGAAGAGGTTCGAAAAGCTAAGTCTAAAGCCTTAGCCACCAACCACCTCGCCACCACCGGGCATCCTACCCCCACAAGCGTCACTGAACCTGCCAGGACGGAATCTACCCTTGAGGAACCAAGCAACGACAAGGCCCTGGTCAAGCAATTGAAGAGGGTTCGAACCGATCTAACCATATGGCAACTTCTGGTTAGCTCGCAAGCACATTGGGAAGCACTGACCAAGGCTCTCGACGAAATCAAGGTCGACTCACAGGTTACCCCTACTGAAATGGTAGCCACTATCATGCCCTATCTCAAGGGCAAGCCCAAAGAAGAAGGCCCACTTATCACCTTCTCCGAGTCCGACCTTCCACCATTCGGGCCCAATCATAACTTGGCCGTATACATCACGGTCATTTGCCGAGGGAAATACCTCCCAATGACCCTAATCGATGATGGATCCGCTGTGAATGTCCTGCCTTTGAGGACCGCCAAAGCCCTCGGCATCACCGAGGTCGACTATCTTCCGACCGCACAGACTATCCAGGCTTTTAATGGAAGCCCAAAACCGGTTGTCGGGGCTGTTAAACTAACAATTATAACGGGCCCAATCGAAAAAGAGCTGGAGTTCCAGGTGATTGATGTCACCTCCTCCTTCAACCAGCTTCTCGGGAGGCCTTGGATCCATGTGGTCAATGCCGTGTCCTCTACCCTCCATAGAAAGGTCAAAACGCCTCTTCAAGACGGTGTCATCACACTGGAGGCAACCCCCATTACTGTGGCAAGCTGTAACGCTACGGGCCGGGCCGACCCACGAGGATTTGATTTCGTGGGAATGATTGAAGAAGAATATCTCTTCAGGCCCTACTTCACTACTAGCATCGATGCGATGCTACAAAACTTAGGTTATTTACCGGGGGCTACCTCGAGATCATATCTTCAAGTTGGGAAGATCATCGAGGTCCTAAACGACGGAGAATCACGGTTCGGTTTGGGATACGCTATAACCCCGGGAAATGTGGTCCGTGACGGTATTGAAAAGGCCACCAATATCATCAAGGGTACCTACTTGGGCCCTTATAGCCCAAAACTAACCGACTACTTCGTTACACCGGTATTCGAGGCTATTCAAGTGGGGCTATACCGACCCACCATCACATATCCCGAGGCCAAATCGGCTCGGGAATGCAATTTCATCCCAGATGATATATTCACCCTCGTTCAGGCTGAATCAAATAAGGGTGACAACACCTCGCCCGTGTTGGGGCTCCTATTCGGAGAAGACAATGCCATCCCTACTCCTAAGGAAGAACTGGTCAACCTGATTCTTCGCAGCAACAGGTTCGACCCAACTAAGCTGATTTACGAAGTTGGTGCAGACACCGTGAAAAGGGCCTGGAGGAAGACCATCAAGTGGACCGACAGCCAGGGACGAGTCTACAAGCTGACCACCGGCGAGGGAGACATGCCGGATACTGAGTCCGAGTCTGAGTCTGAGTGAGAGGCAAAGTCGGCATTACTACAAAATTAGTCATAGACATGACCTAATAGACATAGGTTAAAAGAAAAACCCACATCTATTTTTAATAGACATTGGTTATTTAAAAAACCTATGTATACAAAAGAGAATATACATAGGTCAAAATTAAAACTCATGTCCGTAAATTATACACATAGGTCAAAGTAAAACCTATGTCTGTAATATATGAATAGATGGAGGGCATATAGGAAACCCATGTATATTGATGTAATACTAATAAAGTAGTGACACATGTCTATTCTATTAGTCCTAATAAACTATTAATATTCTATTACTTTATTAGTCCTAATAAAGGAGTAAACCTTTATTAGATTCGCTGCCTTTTCTTTATTCTATTACTTTATCCTACGCAGCCTTTTCTTTCAATTTTTTTCATTTCACTCGGTAGCCATACATAGAAAACGAAGCGCAGCCATGAAAACGAAGCTCCGACATACTCAATTTCACTCCTAATTCAGAAGTCGCTTCTTCAATCCGTCAATCCTCCGGCAGTTTCTTCTTCAATTCCTTCAGTAATCCATCGCCTCCTCTGTAATATTAGCTTTTTTTATTAATTTGATTAATTTCGTTTTTTTGTTTAGGGTTTTTGATTTACGATGAATTTGGAATCTGGGTTGATACCTGTTGCATTCTTATCTTTCTTGTTCATATGAATTCGTGATTTTTTAGGTTTGTTTGATTTGTGAAATGGTTAGTTTAGGTTTTATGATTTCACGTTATTGATGGTTTATATTCGATTTTGGGGTTTTAGGGTTTTCGATTTGTGAATTTGGATCCACATTTTGTTTAGGTTGAATTTGGGGTTTTCACGTTATTGTTGATTTTGATTTTGGGGTTTTCACGTTATTGTTGGTTTTGGGGTTTTCACGTTATTGTTGGTTTTATTTGACAAATATTAGGGTTTTATGAAATGGTTAGTTTTGTCTTCACTGTTTTAGCTCCTTAAAAATTTGATTGACTTTGTTTTTCGTTTAGGGTTTTTTATTTAATTTTTCTATTGTTAGTTAATTTCTGTTTATGTTTTCTGTGTTTCCTAAGCTAATCGATCGCCTCATCCTCTGTATTTCAGTAATCGATCGCCTCGTTCTTTGTATTTCAGTAATCGATCGCCTCCTCCTTTGTATTTCAGGAATCGATTGTCTCCTCTGTAAGTCGCTTGTTATACTTTTTCCTGTAATGACGTAAGAAACACTTTGATTAATCATATTTGTTGAATTTTATAAGGCGACTATCAACTCTGTCAAAACCTGAAAGGTGACGGTTGAAGGCACAATAGTAATTTTATACTCAAACACGTTCTCTCGCACAAATTCTTTGGGTTTAAACTTTGAAATATGGAGGCAACACATGCCTCTTCATATAGTCAGTCATGTATATATACTATAAGTTGTAACAGCGACTATTAAAACAAATTGTTCATACTATAAGTACTAAAAAGTGAAAGTGGTAGTAGTAAAATGAGATTGGCATATACTCCTATACTATACCTTAAGATTGTGGGGAGTAGAGACAGAAAGAGGAGGGAACAAGGCAGTAGTGGAGTGATGATGAGATGAAAGTCTAGCAGGAAGCAGTGGTAGAGTTGACAGTAAATTACTATAGTTTGGAAGTTTAACTATTTTAGGTTAACAAACGGTTTTCATTTGAAGAAACATTGGTAGAGTTGACAGTTTACTATAGTTTGATATGTCGTTTTACTCGTTCATATATAGTGACAAATTTATATAATACTACACTATGCTAATCATTCACAAGTGCATGGTACGTACGTACTGACCTAACAATTATTATTATGAGTACGTAGTATGAATTATATGTATATATATTTTCTTGGGTTTTGGTTTGAAATTATGGAAGGCAGTGCTTTGATTTGTACCTTATTAGGTTATCAGAATTACATGTACTATGAGTAATATAGTTTGGATCCAAATTATTGGGAGTAATTATTGTATAGAGAGAGACGGTATATTGATAACGTTTTTATTATTATAAGATCTTTAACGTAGTAGTGGTTACACTTTTATGAGTACTTTTTAGTGTATTATGCTATGAAGTAATGATCGAGTTTTTCTTACTAAGCTTAATTAATTAAGTGAGACGGTTTCACGGAAGATTTGTACATCAATAATAGTTTGTATTCATGCATTGTTCTATGTGTAAGTCCTTTTAAACTTATTTTTGGGCCATTTAGTTCTCTCAGTTCAGTTTAGTTTAAGTTAGATAAATTCGGTTTTTAGGATGAAGAATTTCAACTAGAACAACTAGCCATGCAGCTGGTATCCATATCTTTGTTGTGGTAATGCCAACGTGAATCGATTTGCCATAATTCAGAGTAATTGAAATCAAGCTTGAGGAATAGAGGAGTATGTAGTCTAGCAAAGTGTGAGTAAAAATGAGATTGCAGATTAGTAGTTAATAGGCTTCTTCCACGTGGCTGCTTCAATCAAACAAAATGGATAGTGTTCTCAACTAAATGATCGCCTCTCAATTTTATGTGGTTATCAATGTCATTCTCCATACATATATCATATACTATATCTCATTTTCCTATATGGATATACTACTTGAGTACTTGTATCATCATATTCTCTTCTAACCAGTTTCCACCAGTTCTTACTAGTAATCGGTCTAATTGATTTAAGTTTTTAACTTAAAAAAAATGGATGCTTAATCTTGATAAATTTGAATCTTCTACTTTGATTAGATTTGAGGTCATAGATGATTTGTACATGCATCACTGCGTTTATATACTCTCGCTAGAATATAAATATAAGGGTTTTGTCTGTTGCTAGCTTATCTTTATCATTCTCATTATGGGTAACTTAGGAGTTAGGTGGTCATGTGGTCATTTAGTACGAGTTTTAATAATGAAGGTAATGTAGTACCTATAATCTCAAAACCCAATTCAAAATGCCTCATTTTGTTTAGCTTTCTCTCTTAATCAAATCAAAACATGAATTCGTACTTCTTCGCAAGTGCCATGTTAACTGGATTTATGTCTTGAATGTATTAGTTGTCATTTTTAACATGTCTCGTTGACCGGTCAACCAGTCGGGATTTCGGATTCCGGGGATGAAACCGTGGTGGGGGCATAGGGACAACGTCCACACAAAAAAAATCAAATTTCTTAGAGTTTTCTACTGGGATTTACTAGCCTTTTCGTATTTTATAGAGTGGTATATAAAATACAATTTCTCGAGATATCTCACCTGACAAAGGTACTTGATCTTAATGTATTAAGTACAAGACGGTTTCTCAACAAACGAGAATACTAACCTTGTAAAATTTATAAAATACGATTTCTCGAGATATGTCACGTGATGGAGGTACTTAATGTTGATGTATTTAGTGAATCCAGAAAAATCCTAGTTAGTGTATTTAGTGTACTTGATCTTAATGTATTTAGTGTATTTATAAAATACGATTTCTCGAACCTTAAGGTTCGAGATTATGACAAATCCAGAAAAATCATCCATAATTTATGAAGAAATATAAAGGCTAAATCCTAGTTAGTGTTCCTGAATTGAGAAAAACCACATCAAATTAATCATCCAAATAACGAAACATGATATTCGATTCAATAATGTAATTGATGACTAATTTCAATTGAGCAGAGGTATCATCATAAACGGTAGAATAAACATGATTTGGGGTAATTGATTTAGGGTTTGATTTGGGTAATTGATTTTAGGGTTTAATTTGGGCTAAATAAAGAATTTAATTAAGAAAGTTTGGATTAATTAAGTGTATTATTGGAATAAGAATAAGCAGTTCCTATCAACACTAGAGATTATTTGTACAATGGAAGCACAAGTTATCCTGTTGAGAGAGATCTTGCACTAGAGATCAATTGCAAAAGTGGGAAAGCTAGTTGCTATGATGATGATGAACCTGCTGATCCATTTGGTGACATACCGGAGATGCTAAGTCATAAATTCTATGTGAAGTCTGCTTTTTCCTAATGAATTTATGTGTACATGTTGTGATTTTCTTCTATCTGGTTGTTATATTTTGTTAGGGCCTTGAATGTCAGTTAACCGAAAAATTTTCTACCTTGGGTGAGGCGGTTGGATCTTTTGTTCGATGGCCGAAAAGTTTAATAAATATTGGATATCCTAAGGTAATTGTCGATGATAATCAATTATAAGTTTTAATTTTTATACGTCATTTACAATTCCAATTTGTGTGTTAATATGAAGCTTAATCAGGAAGTAAGACCTCAAGTTACAATGAAGTTAATCGGTGAACAACCAAAACAGCATACTTCTGAAGAATCAAAGAAAGCCGAGAGTGGAAAAAGTTTTAGAATAATGGAGTCGTTTGCTACATCAACCGATATTGTGAAAGCTGGTGTGGAACAAAAGTTTGAATCTAGGAAAATATTGTCTAATTTGGTTAGTATGATGGTTGATGGAGAAAAATCTGAACTTGCTTTGAGTAAGGATGTTGTGGGCTATGAGCAAATAATTTCTCTAACAAAGGACGACATCAAATTGTTGTTCAATATGGAAAAACTCAATGTGTTGTGCATTAAGACTTTTGTTGGGCAAGTATGTACTATGTAATCACAACTTGTAATTATTTTTGAGCACAAAGATGTATACGGTACATAGTAGTATTGATTTTTTTTTTTACATACTACAGGTACTTGCATAGTATTTGTGACAATCATCGATATGTGTTTAATTTCGATGTCCGGAATTTCTTTCGATGATTGGGCATAATGCGGATGAGATGACGACGTACATCCATGAGTTCATAAACAAAGGGAGAAAACCCATATATTTGGCTCCATTTTATAACAAGTAACTACTTTTTTATTCTAATGCATGATTAAGTGAAGTTAATTTTTGTTATTGATTAAGTGAAGTTGATTTTTTCGTTATCAGGGATCTTTGGGTGCTTATAATATTGTATATTGTTGAGCATAATTATGTGTATTGGTTTGACCCACTAGGAAAGTTTGAGCCTTTGGGATATAAAGCCTCTACTTAATACGTGAGTTTGTCCCAACATGTTAATGCTAATTCTAACAATAATGTTCATAAAAGACAACTTACGTTATTCTATTATATTGATTTGATCTTTCTTATCTCGTTGTAGGTCGATAAGGACGTACGGATATGGTGGAGGTACAAGAAAGAGTACTAAAGCACCACAGTGGGTGAAAGTTGATGTAAGTGGTGTTTGATTTGAACCAACTCAACTTGATGTAGTATTATTCTTATTACTTGTATTGTAAGGAAAGCCAAACTGCAACAAGTATGGGCATGTGAATATGTCCCCTGAAGTTCTACCCTATTGTTGCTTTGTATTGTTTTTTACCCTTAGGTTCCACTGAGAGCATGCTTTTCTTGACAAGTACTTTGCTATATTGCTATGTGTGTGTGACACATAAGCTTGTTTGGTACTCCCTCATTTTTTATGTTTAGTCCCGTTTTAATTAAATACTCCTCGCAAATTTAAAAAAAAAAAACTGGAAGGAACATAAAAATGGAGGGAGTATGATAATTTGATCTGATTTGATGCATGTTGCCTTGTTGGTTCTTAGTTTGTGATTGAATTGCTGATGTTGGTATATATGTTGCGATAGTGTGCTTGTCAGCCGGGTAACACAGAATGTGGCTACTACATAATGAAGTACATGACCGACTTAATCACTTCTTCTAATTTGAAGGGAACTATTGATAAGGTAATAAGACTTCGAGCAATACACATTTTCTCTATGTTATAATCAAAGTATTTATATTCTTGAAGTATTCGCTTTCAATTATATTGAAATTGTTGGTAGCACTTCAAAGTACTTGCCATGTATTCACAAGAAGACATCGATGAGGTTCGCGATTGTGGGCTAACTATTATCTTCAAAATTAGAAGTATGAGACATGCATGTAGTATTCAATGTGTTAGCTAAAAAGATTGGTTGTAGTAGGAAGACATTTTATTATTGGTACATCGCGTACTAGTGTAGTTTTTTTATCTTAACTACTTATTTGTCTGGGATGATGATTACTTTTATGAAATATGGAACGTTTTATCGTCCAATTGGGTGTTGTATAATTTCTGAGATTTATTTTGGTTTCGATTGGATTGCAGTTTCTTATGAAAAATACGGAAAGCATTAATAATTTATATTATTTTCGGACTGATTATTTTGACAATAAACATAGGGCAAAAAAAAAAACATGTCTGTATTATGACAATAAACATAGGGCAAACAAAAAACCCATATATGTACTATGACAATAAACATAGAGCGAACAAAAAAACCATGTCTATATCTATAATAGACATAGGGCGAACAAAAAACTCATGTCTATGGTTTTTATAGACATGGGTTAATTCTATAAAGACATGGGTTAATTGAAAAACCTATGTCTATGTTTTAGATAAACATAGGACATACGACCCATGTCTAAGTATTGGATAATAGATAATGTCACTCAACTTAACATAGGTCGCAAAACCCATGTCTATTAGTTAAAATGACCCATGTCTATTAGTTAAAACGACCCATGTCTATGTCATGTTTTGTAGTAGTGCGGAGTCTGAGTCCAAGTCTAAAGGGTCCAGTACTAGAATTGAGTCTGTAACCCCTCTTCCTTTAGCCACTTTTACTGGAGTCTCGGGGCCTGTCCCGAGAGCACTCCCTATCCCGCCTCTGACCAATGATCAGATGGCCGCTCTCTTTGAGCTGTTTTCCAAATTTACTATTAATAATAACGAAAACCGTTCCGCTTACGACTTGTCTTATTTTCAAAATACTTTCAAAAATCTTATACGCAATGACATTGAGAAACCCGACGAACAGGTACCTCTACCTCCACATCAGATCGAGCAGCTCGAACAAAGGGAATCCCGAGATCCGATAATTGAAGAAACCGAATCCATTAACATGGGGACCACTTTAGAGCCCCAAATGCTTAAGTTGGGCTTATCTTTGGATCCTGAGGAGAGAAAACAATTCACGGACCTCCTCCAAGAATTCAAGGATGTCTTCACATGGTCCTACAAGGACATGCCATGGATAGATCGGGAAATAGCTGAACACCATATACCCATCAAAGATGGGTGTAAACCGGTAAAACAGAAACTCCGAAGAATGAGGCCCGAATGGTCTCTCAAAGTCAAAGAAGAAGTCGACAAGCAATTCAAAGCGGGCTTCATACAAGTGTCTGAATATCCAGACTGGGTTGCAAACATCGTGCCAGTAACCAAGAAGGACGGCAAGGTGCGGGTATGTGTAGGCTTCAGGGACCTTAATAAGGCCAGCCTGAAAGACGATTTTCCATTGCCACACATCGATATACTGGTGGACAACACGGCCGACCATGCCCTTCTATGATTTATGGACGGGTATGCTGGGTACAATCAAATTAAAATGGCAGAAGAAGACATGAGTAAGACCACCTTCATTACACCTTGGGGTACTTACTGTTACACCGTCATGCCGTTTGGTCTCATCAATGCCGGGGCCACTTATCAAAGAACCGCCACAACTTTATTACATGACATGATGCATAAGGAAGTGGAGGTTTATGTGGACGACATGATCGTCAAGTCCAAAGACCGAAGTGGGCACATTGCGCCCCTAAGAAAATTCTTTACCCGACTACGCAAATACAACATGAGGCTAAACCCTCAAAAATGCAGTTTCGGCGTAACATCTGGCAAATTACTTGGCCATATCGTTAGCCAACGCGACATCGAGAACGACCCAGCTAAAATAAAGGCCATTACCGAGATGCAGCCACCCAAAACCGAAAAAGAAATAAGGCGGTTTCTCGGGAAAGTCCAATATATCAGTCGGTTCATTTCAAAGCTAACCATGGTATGTGAACCCATTTTCAAGAAACTGAAGATAGGAGAACGAACACTGTGGGACGATAAATGTCAAATAGCTTTCGATAAAATCTAGGAGATCTTGTTTGCACCGCCGGTATTAATGCCACCTCAACCCGGTTTGCTTTTGTCGTTATACCTAACAACGACCGAGACAGCCATGAGGGCTATGCTGGCCCAAACAGTCGATTCAGAAGAGCGGGTTATTTACTACATTAGTAAGAAGTTCCTGGAATACGAATATAAGTATACAATGCTCGAGAAAACGTGCCTAGCTTTGGTTTGGGCCACTAAAAAGCTCCGACACTATATGCTCAGCCACGAGGTACATGTACTATCCAAAAAGGATCCTATCAAGTACCTGTTCGAGAAGCCTATCCTTAACGGTAGGATGTCCAGATGGACTTTAATGCTAGCAGAGTTTGACCTCAACTTCGTACCATTAAAAGCCACCAAATGCCGGGTAGTAGCAGAATTCCTTGCCGATAGTCCGGTATCTGAAGAAGGACACATCGATACTTGAGCCTTTCCAGATGAAGACATATTCCATACCGACACCGAGACATGGGATTTGTATTTTGATGGGGCGTCCAACTTCTGAGGATTCGGAGTCGGGATTTTGTTAATTTCACCGAAAGGACTACAAGAAAACCATCTCCGGGCGTCCGCCTGGTTGGCGTCCTGGGCATATGGACGCCTAAATGGCGTCTTAAAATACTTCTAGGCGTCCACCGTCAGACGCCAAATTTGGCGTCCAACTGAGCTGGGGAGGAAGAAATTGGGCCTAACGGGCGTCCACAAGCGGACGCCATATACACTAAATGGCGTCCACTGTCAGACGCCATTTAGTGTATATGGCGTCCGCTTGTGGCGTCCGATAGTGGACGCCCGTCAGCCTCATTTCCTCGTCAAATAATCGCCAACCCCCCTCTCCCCCTTCACTCTCTAAAAAAAACACTCTCTATATTCATCCTCCCTCACTCGCCGAGCCCCTCTCCAATCCTCTCCTCCATTTTTCATTCTTCTACTCTATATTTTGGTATGTTTTCTTACTTAACTTAATTCTTATTCATTACAATTAGTTCTTGTGTTTGATTGTTATTGTTATTTATTGGTAGTTTGCTAGTTAATATTGTTTAGAGCTAATAAATTTTGATTAGGTTGATTAGTTTAGCCCAAATTAGATGTGGTAGATTAGTTAATATTGTGTAGGGCTAATAAATTGAGTGGTTTGCTAGCCCAAATTTGATTAGGGTGTGATGAATTTGGTTGAATTGAGCTAGAATGACCTCTAGGGCCTTCCTTGAGGTTTTGTGTGACGACGGACCAAAAGGTGTCGTAATAATGCCGGATTTTTTCGAAATCACTTCCATCGTGATCGGGGGTCTAAATAGGTGTTAGCGTTGCTTTCGGAGTTCCCATATCTGTATCCTAAAATTTGACATGATTAAGCTGTTTCTGTCTGACCTAAGCCATGAATTTTTCTGTTCTGTTTAGTTAAATTGGAATTTAATTGATAAATTAGCTTGGGTTTTCGTAAATTGGGATTAAATTGTGGTTACATTTGTGATTAAATTCGGTGACTAATCTTTGTAAGATCAATTTTAAATTAAGAAGCCATTCGGGTCCACTTTGACGTATTAGTGATTAACTTGAGGAAACTCGGTTATGGAAGTTAATTTAGAGAAATTAAGTTTAAGTTAAATGGTGATTAAATTTTTGTTTAGTAAGTTCTAAATTAAGTTAGAGAAATTAAACTTTAATTTGTTATATATATTTTTTCAACATAGAATGTAATCCCCTAAAAAATCTAACGCGATACAGTGGCGGAAACACTGCAGAGTCGGGATTAAAACACACTGTAACTATGTCTTAGTAAAAATTAAAGTGGTAAAGTCAAACAATAGGCCTTAAATAAAATGACCAAAATTTAAAACAATCCACAAAAGGGGTTTGAACAATCAATAGGACATAATTATAAAATAAATAAGCAGGATTCACACTGCTCGCTAGCCCACACCCGGAACACGTATACCTGCCATGTTAAAACATAACAGCCACAATCAGTGAGGAGCAACGGCAACGTTCTCCCAGCCATATAACAGGATTTTAAAACAGTAATTACTAATATAGGAAAAATAGTAAAGACGGAAAACAGTAAAACATTATAATGAAAATAAGTTTTCAGTGAAAAACTTCACGTATCGAAACAATATAATAAAAATGAGTTTTCCGGAGAAAACATAAAACATTTGCCAACCTGCAACCAAATTATATCGATAATAATAAAAATAGTCAAAATGGCGTTATGGATAGGATTAATGTAGAATCTAGACTTTCACTAGGACAATACTAAACTAGCTTCGAGAACTTAGTCAAAACAAATCAGACTTCGGTCTCTAACTAGGCAACTCAACTATCACAGGACTGCGTGCAGCGAGGTCCTGGCTTAAGTAATGTACACCCCTCCTGGACACCAACCGTAATCCAGTTCAACCCGACGGCGACTTACACGATGTGATATCTAAGTTTAAGGTCAAAATATACACACTCCTGAACACAAACCATGCTCAATTCAACGACCAATGTGTCTCAACATAGACACACCTGCTTTATAGTTGATGGCAAAACGTACATCCCAGACCATATTACTCTAAACCCACACTTGTCCTTATTCCATAACTCCAAAACAAGCCATTATCGATATGTAAAAGATGTATTCAATATAAACAATAGGAGAACAAAAGAAAAAGGAATCACTTTCCAAAAGAGGAAACTTTCTATTTTAGGAAACTTCTATTTTTAGAAACTTTACCAAAAATAGCATCATATCAAAATAGCGAAAATATTAGTTTATACTAACATCACATTTTTAGTAAACGATATAGATATATAAAACTAATACTTTCGGCCTTAACGATATTAATTACCAAAGTGAACATTTAATTTTATGAAATTATTAAAATATCGTATAAGCGTTATAAAATGATTAAAAATGTCTTAAACATTTTAATATTACTAATTAGGGTGTTTTCAAAAGTTATAAAGCTAAAATTCCCTAATTATTATTAGTTTCGACAATAAAATTATAAATAGGATTTTACGGCAAACATCAAATTAAATATTTGAACGTCTTTAATTAATTAAACCAACAAACATATTTAGAGTATGTTAAGGGATGATTTAACTCTTTAAAGTTTCAGTTTTAAATATTTTCAAAATTGCTGGAAAAATAATTCTTTTAGGTAAGACGAAGCATTTTAACGATAAATCACAATTTGTCCGAAAATCAATACTTATTAATTAAAGACTTTAATAAATAGTACAAAAATTACGTAAAATAGTTAAAATATATTTATGGACATTCTGTCCAGAAAAGAAAATTTTCCAGAATTCTAAAACTCGGTTTTTAAAGCGTTTTCTCGTTAATCGTCCAATCTCGACAATAACGATTAATAAAAATAGTAATTACAAAATGATTTAAGTATTAATGTCTAAAAATTATTATTAAACCTAAAAATCATCATTTTCCAGAATATACTAATTTTCCAGATTTACCAACTTCCGTCAAAACCGTCTTTAAAACCCGTTTTCACAATTAACGATTCCATTAATAAAACTTATCGTTCATAACATTTTATTAAGGCAGTAAAAATCATAAAATTACATTTTAATATGAAATCATCAGAATTAAAATTTTTCCAGATTTAAACCAAAGACCAGAAATCGAGAATTTAAACGACAAACACGGTTTTAACGATAAACGATGATTTAAATTGATTAATTAATTCATCCACTTAACAATTCCGAAAAATTATGAAAATATTCAGAAATTTCTATTTCATCAGAAAGTTTCACCACGTCAAAAATAAGGTTAAATTAAAATGTTTAGATACTAGAACTAAAAATCGGCTTTTAATCGTTTTTGTCCGTAAACGGTAATAATTCGATAATCGATAACAAAACTATCATAAAAATACCAAATTATTAAAAATCATCAAAAACATCATTTTTACAGAATATTAACATATATTACATGTTTAGGCCGAATATTACGATTTTACAAATTAATATGACGATTTAATCGTTAATCTCGTAAAAGCGATAAAAATACCGAAACATACAAATTTTCAACTTTTAAAATTTTTCCAGATTTCATGACATAAATTTACGGCCAAAATAAAACATAAAAATATATACATGCAAATACTCAATTAAAATCATGAAATACCGAGTAACATCGACGTTACCTCAGTCCAAATCCGAATCAATAATATATTCGTCTGCCTCGGGATCGACCACAAATCCTACAATATATAAAAATCATGGCGGAATAATACCATGAGGAAACTAATAAAAACAAGGTAAATAATGATCAAAAACAACATCGATTATTACCTTAACGAAGGGATCGAAAAGAGGATAATTTAGAAGGCGAAAATAGGACGATCAAAGCTTGATTATGGACGAAAATGGCTGTTGAAAATGGGCAGGAACACCAGCCAAAAAGAGAGAGAAAGAAAAGGTTTTTGCTAAAATAAAATGGAAGAATGAATAAAGAGGAAAATGTGAAGAGATATGGAATGAATGGTGACTTAAAAGTTGATGAAAACCATGTACATTCACCTCAAAAATTTCAGCCAAGAGTGAATGTGAGAGAAGTGTGAAGAGTTTGTATTAATCCACCAAAATGAATGAAGAAATAAATAAATATTTAATGTTTAACATAATAAAATGAAGTGTATAAAAAAAAATGTAGTAGGGGTGAGCCAAGGGGGGTCACGGTCCAAAATGTGGGAAAATGTCCCAAAATAATTTGTAAGTTGATAAAATGAAAATCGTAAAATTGTTAAAGGTATTTCAAAGCAATTCGAGTAAACCTCTCGTTGAAAAATAATTATTTACGAAACTTCGTAACAAAATCAGTAAAGGCTAAATTTTCGTAAATAAAAATATTTCTTAGTCTAAAATATTATATAAATGTATTTAAACATTTTTAGGAATAGGAATAACTTAAATCCGAGCTTAAAAACGTTAATTCGTTGAGAAATAGAATTCCTCGCGGAAAATAAATAGTTTACGAGGAAAATCAAATAAATGGATTTAAAAGAATTAAAAATCTTTAACATTAAAAATAAATATCATTAAACTTAAAACTAAAAATAAAGCTTGGTAAAATGATGAAATATGAGGCCGAAATGTGATAGAGTTATGACGATGTCATAACGGAAAGAATAAAAAAGCTAGAAAAATAGCGGGTGTTACAATCCTCCCCACTAAAAGAAAGTTTCGTCCTCGAAACTAAGAATAAGAAGAAAGGAGTCAAGATTACCCCACTTGAAAAGATGAGGATAAAAAAAATCGCATAAGAATTTTGCTTTAAAAGAAAAATTTTACAACTCTCAAAGTGATACGAAATCGAATGCAAATATTTATTTCGAAAGGAATTTGGGATAAGCTACCCGGAGTTTAAAATCTTTTAATTAGTGAAATCGTAAAGTAAAGTTATTTGATAAAACAATGACGTCAAATAACATTTGTAAACAAATTCGAAGGAAATAGGATAACCAAAGTATTTTCAAAATGAAAGTAAAATATTTTGATTAAGAAATTCGATAATATTCCTTTTCTGATGAAACAAAATTTAGTTATGAGAAATCAAAAGTAGTCAGTAAAAATCGAACCAGTCGTCAAAAATTTTCAATAACAGATTCAAAAGTCCATCAACAATAAAACAGAAACTAATTTCAAAAAGTTAAAATTTCGGAAAGGTTATCAGAGTAATTGTGAAAGTTTTCAAAAATGTTATCAAATTTGAACATACAAAATAATTTCGACAATGTTAAAACGTTTTATGTCATAATCATATAGAAATTGAATATTTTGGAAATATGGAAGTCTTCATAAAAGTCCGATTGCTTGAAAATAAAAAAAATGAAATAATTTCAAAATAATTTAAAATAAATTATTTAGGCATTTTGAGACAGATCTAGAAATAATTATCAACCAAAGATAAAACAAAAGTGAGGTATCAAGTTCTTAAATTATAATTCAAAAAGGTTAAGTTTCACGATATCCGAAAAGTTGAAGTTAGTCAAACTTTTTACAAAACGGCAACTTCACAATTAGAAATTATAAGTAAAAAATGTTAGAATTTTACGATAATCCATTTTTTTTAAACAAGTCAAACTTTTTATAACACAAGTCCGGGGAAAATAATAAATGGATAAATAGAGTCAAAGTCAACGACAAATCGAAACAAAAGTTTTCAAACCCGATAAAGAAGTCGAAAGGGATTGACTGAAGAAGAAGAAGCGGAATTCAAGAGAAGCTAAGGGAGGACGAATTTGAGAGTCAAATAGAACTCTCAAGGATTGAAGAATTAAATTAACCATCTCGAGATTCCCGGTACGACTCCCACAACCCGGGTCCCTAATTTCCATCAAATAACGTTAAGTCCAATATTAGGCACTAGGTGGTACTACTCGGTCACTATCTCCAAAAATGTCTTACGTGACTATCCAATCGTTCAAGCGACACGATACTAATCCACAAATGCTTTAGAATCAAATCCACAATTAAGATTCCAACGGTTAACAAAACATACCCAAACCCTTGATCGATAAGGCTCCAATTTAAAAACTGTTAAGGTTTGAACTCGAGGTATGCTCCAAATTTCTCGAGTAAGGAACATTAAACAAGGTCCACCAATATAACAATGCTTGGGCACAGAATCCTCAAAATGATTACCAACATGTTTATAATGGCACAAGTAAAGAAGTTGGGGAAAGTATAACAAATCCTCAAATACGCTCAAATCTATAGGTAATGGCGCAAACACTAACATCTTCAAACACGTCATTCGATTAAGGTTTCTGAAAATTCCATCAAATTTCATATCGTAACAGCGAAACCACTAAAATATTTATTAAATCAACGAAGCCACAATCTCGTTGGTCTAAGGTTATAACAGTCCCAAAGATGATTCGTATTATAATATTCCTCAAAACAGCACAATAAAACCAAACTGTGATTGTGCAAGATAGTTCTCTTCTCTAGGGACAACAACAATTTACCCCAAGTTAGATCACTCAACCCCAAAGTTCATAGGTCACAACCTTAAACGACGATCAACGATCTAATCCTTAAGAAATACGGGTAATCTATGTCAACCATAATTTCTAACGACATTAATGAAAACCTTCAATGGTACCACAACACTCAGTCTAACACCTTAAACAATACTCTATGATCCCAAATATTCGTGATGCATCCATTAAATAAGCATTAGGTAAAGAATCCAAAGTAATATTATCAGTTACCCTTAGTTTGGTTCTAGGTTAGGTACTAGGTATCCATCAAATATGACATACTCTCTTACTACTCCCAAATATATCCAACTCTAAGTACCCAAAATAATCAAGGTAACCTATAACCCAAGGTACAGTGCCTAAAGTATCATCCTAATTCCATCAAGCAACATTTTGCTATTCAAATTAATCCTCAAGAATTTCTTACTTGCTTAGAAAGTAGGGCAGACTCAAAATCCTCAAACCAGGTAACAAGGGTCTAGTAAACCTCAAACATCTATAACACGGGTTCACTAAGACAGAATCCGGTCTAACCAAAGAATCTCAAGAGAAAGATGGTAGAATCTAAGAATAGAACAAGGATTCACCAAGAGAATGAATATGAGAATACATAAGAGAAGAATTGGAAGAAATAGAGGAAGGAAGAAAAGAATCGATGATCCTATATTACTAAGTTCTTGAACCAAAGGAGAATCTTCAATCCTCCAGAGTTCACGAGGGAACAAAAAGGATTACTTCATCTTCTTGTAGAGGAACGAGCACACAAGTCTTGGGTCGCTCCATCTGAATCTACTACTGCAACGTCACGGAACAAGGATCTACTCTTAATCATCTAACCTGTAGCTTGAGCAAACTAAACCGGAGCTGAAAAGTCACCATCGACCTCTTTCT
Source organism: Agrostemma githago (assembly GCA_958450325.1). NCBI lineage: Eukaryota > Viridiplantae > Streptophyta > Magnoliopsida > Caryophyllales > Caryophyllaceae > Agrostemma > Agrostemma githago. The sequence continues at coordinate 54,337,327 of OY288243.1, forward strand.
TGGGGCACAAAGTTGTCCACTCGAGTCAGCAGGCGTTGAGAGTGCTAAGCAGGTCTTGTCCCGATCTGGAGCAGCATATCAGCATCTTGTTCTTTCATCTTCTTCTCGATAAAAGAAACAAATATTCAATGCTAGTCATTGAGTTTCAGGAACATGAAGGCTAATCACATAAGTCCTTACTTGTTTCTACCCATCTCTAATAATATTTTTATTTACTATTTAAATAATTTACTGGTATTTTCCTTAATTTCAGGTGTAAGCGTTGGGAGCAGTGATGCTCTTATACCAACTGTAATCCCCTAAAAAATCTAACGCGATACAGTGGCGGAAACACTGTAGAGTCGGGATTAAAACACACTGTAACTATGTCTTAGTAAAAATTAAAATGGTAAAGTCAAACAATAGGCCTTAAATAAAATGACCAAAATTTAAAACAATCCACAAAAGGGGTTTGAACAATCAATAGGACATAATTATAAAAATAAATAAGCAGGATCCACACTGCTCGCTAGCCCACACCCGGAACACGTATACCTGCCATGTTAAAACATAACAGCCACAATCAGTGAGGAGCAACGGCAACGTTCTCCCAGCCGTATAACAGGATTTTAAAACAGTAATTACTAATATAGGAAAAATAGTAAAGACGGAAAACAGTAAAACATTATAATGAAAATAAGTTTTCAGTGAAAAACTTCACGTATCGAAACAATATAATAAAAATGAGTTTTCCGGAGAAAACATAAAATATTTGCCAACCTGCAACCAAATTATATCGATAATAATAAAAATAGTCAAATTGGCGTTATGGATAGGATTAATGTAGAATCTAGACTTTCACTAGGACAATACTCAACTAGCTTCGAGAACTTAGTCAAAACAAATCAGACTTCGGTCTCTAACTAGGCAACTCAACTATAACAGGACTGCGTGCAGCGAGGTCCTGGCTTAAGTAATGTACACCCCTCCTGGACACCAACCGTAATCCAGTTCAACCCGACGACGACTTACACGATGCGATATCTAAGTTTAAGGTCAAAATATACACACTCCTGAACACAAACCATGCTCAGTTCAATGACCAATGTGTCTCAACAGACACACCAGCTTTATAGTTGATGGCAAAACGTACATCCCAGACCATATTACTCTAAACCCACACTTGTCCTTATTCCATAACTCCAAAACAAGCCATTATCGATATGTAAAAGATGTATTCAATATAAACAATAGGAGAACAAAAGAAAAAGGAATCACTTTCCAAAAGAGGAAACTTACTATTTTAGGAAACTTCTATTTTTAGAAACTTTACCAAAAATAGCATCATATCAAAATAGCGAAAATATTAGTTTATACTAACATCACATTTTTAGCAAACGATATAGATTTATAAAACTAATACTTTCGGCCTTAACGATATTAATTACCAAAGTGAACATTTAATTTTATGAGATTATTAAAATATCGTATAAGCGTTATAAAATGATTAAAAATGTCTTAAACATTTTAATATTACTAATTAGGGTGTTTTCAAAAGTTATAAAGCTAAAATTCTCTAATTATATTAGTTTCGACAATAAAATTATAAATAGGATTTTACGGCAAACATCAAATTAAATATTTGAACGTCTTTATTTAATTAAACCAACAAACATATTTGGAGTATGTTAAGGGATGATTTAACTCTTTAAAGTTTCAGTTTTAAATACTTTCAAAATTGCTGGAAAAATAATTCTTTTAGGTAAGACGAAGCATTTTAACGATAAATCACAATTTGTCCGAAAATCAATACTTATTAATTAAAGACTTTAATAAATATTACAAAAATTACGTAAAATAGTTAAAATATATTTATGGACATTCTGTCCAGAAAAGAAAATTTTCCAGAATTCTAAAACTCGGTTTTTAAAGCGTTTTCTCGTTAATCGTCCAATCTCGACAATAACGATTAATAAAAATAGTAATTACCAAATGATTTAAGTATTAATTTCTGAAAATTATTATTAAACCTAAAAATCATCATTTTCCAGAATATACTAATTTTCCAGATTTTCCAAAGTTCCAGATTTACCAACTTCCGTCAAAACCGTCTTTAAAACCCGTTTTCACAATTAACGATTCCATTAATAAAACTTATCGTTCCTAACATTTTATTAAGGCACTAAAAATCATAAAATTACATTTTAATATGAAATCATCAGAATTAAAATTTTTCCAGATTTAAACCAAAGACCAGAAATCGAGAATTTAAACGACAAACACGGTTTTAACGATAAACGATGATTTAAAGTGATTAATTAATTCATCCACTTAACAATTCCGAAAAATTATGAAAACATTCATAAATTTCTAATTCATCAGAAAGTTTCACCACGTCAAAAATAAGGTTAAATTAAAATGTTTAGATACTAGAACTAAAAATCGGCTTTTAATCATTTTTGTCCGTAAACGGTAATAATTCGATAATCGATAACAAAAATATCAGAAAAATACCAAATTATTAAAAATCATCAAAAACATCATTTTTACAGAATATTAACATATATTACATGTTTATGCCGAATATTACGATTTTACAAGTTAATATGACGATTTAATCGTTAATCTCGTAAAAGCGATAAAAATACCGAAACATACAAATTTTCAACTTTTAAAATTTTTCCAGATTTTGTGACATACATATATTGCCAAAATAAAACATAAAAATATATACATGCAAATACTCAATTAAAATCATGAAATACCGAGTAACATCGACGTTACCTCAGTCCAAATCCGAATCAATAATATATTCTTCGGCCTCGTGATTGACCACAAATCCTACAATATATAAAAATAATGGCTGAAAAATACCATGAGAAAACTAATAAAAACAAGGTAAATAATGATCGAAAACAACATCGATTATTACCTTAACGAAGGGATCGGAAAGAGGATAATTTAGAAGGCAAAAATAGGACGATCAAAGCTTGATTATGGACGAAAATGGCTGTTGAAAATGGGCAGGAACACCAGCCAAAAAGAGAGAGAAAGAAAAGGTTTTTGCTAAAATAAAATGGAAGAATGAATGAATAAAGAGGAAAATGTGAAGAGATATGGAATGAATGGTGACTTAAAAGTTGATGAAAACTAGGTACATTCACCTCAAAAATTTCAGCCAAGAGTGAATGTGAGAGGAGTGTGAAGAGTTTGTATTAATCCACCAAAATGAATGAAGAAATAAATAAATATCTAATGTTTAACATAATAAAATGAAGTGTATAAAAAAAATGTAGTAGGGGTGAGCCAAGCGGGGTCACGGTCCAAAATGTTGGAAAATGTCCCAAAATAATTTGTAAGTTGATAAAAAGAAAATCGTAAAATTGTTAAAGGTATTTCAAAGCAATTCGAGTAAACCTCGCGTTGGAAAATAATTATTTACGAAACTTCGTAACAAAATCATTAAAGGCTAAATTTTCGTAAATAAAAATATTTCTTAGTCTAAAATATTATATAAATGTATTTAAACATTTTTAGGAAAATGAATAACTTAAATCCGAGCTTAAAAACGTTAATTCGTAGAGAAATAGAATTCCTCGCGGAAAATAAATAGTTTACGAGGAAAATCAAATAAATGGATTTAAAAGAATTAAAAATGTTTAACATTAAAAATAAATATCATTAAACTTAAAACTAAAAATAAAGCTTGGTAAAATGATGAAATATGAGGCCGAAATGTGATAGAGTTATGAGGATGTCATAACGGAAAGAATAAAAAAGTTAGAAAAATAGCGGGTGTTACATAGAAAATTTAGAGAATTCAACGGAAATGGATGCATGAGGGAAGACTTGATAAGAAGAGACGTCCCAACGTAGAATTTTTGAGGGGTGTGGAATCATTTGTCGAGGTCGCTAAAAAGTCAGTAGACTATGCATCGAGGGGGGAGGTTAGGTGTCCGTGCACTAAATGCAAGAACATTAAATTTTTTGAAGTCCTTGTAGTTAAGGAACATGTCATCTATAATGGTTTTTCATCCAATTATTATAATTGGATTTGTCATGGTGAGCCACCTCAGTCTGAGGAACCCGAAAACCGTCCAAATGAGGGGGGTTTGAGAGGTATGATAGTTGATGTAGTGGAGTGCAACTTGTTTAACAACGAGAACACATATGGGAATGACTCACCCAAGCCACATGACTCACCTAACCCACGAGCGAAGGCTTTTTTCGACATGTTGAACGCTTCGGAGAAACCGTTATACGGAGGGTGCGATGTGACTTTGTTAGAAGTCGCATCTATGGTAGTCAGCCTTAAATGTGAGTTCAACCTACCCTTTGCCTGTGTCGATGGTATTGCTGCCTTGCTCGAGAGAGTAATCCCGAAAGACAATATCATGACCCGAACTTTCTACACAACCAAAAAAGTTGTGAAGGGCCTACAACTCCCGCATCAGAAGATTGATGCTTGTCCAGATGGATGTATGTTATTTTGGAAGGACGATGCGATGCTAGATGAATGTAAGAGATGTGGTAAGGGTAGGTATAAGACGGTTGAGGGGGATATTTTTTTGAGGGGTAGAAAAGGGAAAAGTGGTGTTAGGGGTAAGAAACCGATCCCAATAAGTCAACTTACGTACTTCCCTATTCCACCAAGGCTTCAAAAATTGTATGCCACAAAAACCATAGCGGGGCAAATGAGGTGGCACAAGGAGGATATTAGGGTACCAGGGAAGATGTGACATCCGAGTGACGGTGAGGAGTTGAATCGTTTCGATAGACTACATCCCCACTTTGCGTTAGAACCCCGAAATGTAAGGATAGGGTTGTGTACTGATGGGTTTGCACCTTTCGGTCAATTTGGTAAGTCGTACTCTTGCTGGCCTGTGATGATCACACCTTATAACCTACCTCCTTGGTTGTGTTTGAAGCAGCCTTTCATCTTTCTATCTCTTATTGTGCCTGGTCCCAAAAATCTGAAAAATCATTTGGATGTTTACTTGCAACCTGTTATTGAGGAATTGAAACAAATGTGGGAGGTAGGGGTCGAAACTTATGATGTCTCTCTGAGACAAAAATTTCAGTTGAAAGCAGCTCTGTTGTGGACTATAAACGACTTTCCCGCGTACGGTATGCTCTCGGGGTGGTCTACTGCGGGTCAGAAAGCATGTCCGTGTTGTATGGATGAGAGCAAAGCTTTTTATCTTCCAAATTCTAGTAAAGTAAGTTGGTTTGACTGTCATAGGCAGTTCCTACCAGAAGGTCACCCGTATAGAAAGAATAAGAAGGCATTCAAGAAGGGTGAGGTTGTGCTTGACGATGCACCTAATCGACTCCCCGGAGATGAAATATGGGAGTTGATTTCCGATTACCCGTCCACTGTTGACGGAACCGAGCAGGAGTTCAAAGATCTCAAAAAGTTGAAAAATGGTTGGTTTAAACGTAGCATATTCTTTGACCTACCATATTGGAGGACTTTGTTACTTCGTCACAATTTAGATGTGATGCACATAGAGAAAAACTTCTTCGAGCAGTTGATTCACACTGTGATGGATGTGGAGGGGAAGAGTTGTGACACTACCGGCTCCCGGCGAGATGTAAAGATTTTTTGTGACCGTCCTCAGCTGCACATAAAACGGGATGGCTCCAAACCGAGAGCCTTGTTCACACTTGACAAGGCTCAGAGAAAGGCGTTGTTGGAGTGGGTAGAGAAGTTGAAGTTTCCTGATGGGTACGCCTCTGACTTCAAACACTGTGTTGATCTTAAGAACCTAAAACTGCAAGGGTTAAAGAGTCACGACTGCCACGTCTTTATGGAGAGGTTACTTCCGGTAGCACTAAAGCAACTTTTGCCATCGACGGTGTGGAACTCTATAGCTGAGATATCTCAGTTTTTTCGTGATTTGTGTTCTTCTACAGTAACAAATGAGGACATGACTCGGCTGGAGGATCAGATTCCACAGATCCTATGAAAACTTGAGATGATCTTCCCACCGTCGTTCTTTAATTCCATGGAGCATCTACCTATCCACTTGCCCTACGAGGCTAAGGTTGGAGGACCTGTCCAGTATAGATGGATGTACCCATTTGAAAGGTACATAAATTTTTTTAACTTTATTTATTAATTTAATTTAAACATAGCTAACTTTTATTAATTAAAATACATAACTTGTTTATTTAGGTTCCTCAATCATCTGAAGAAGAAAATTGGTAACAAGGCTAGGGTAGAGGGTTCTATTTGTAAAGCATATTTGACAGAAGAGATTGCGAACTTCTGCTCCCTATACTTCGAGAAAGATGTCCAAACAAAAACCAAGAACCTGAACCTAGAACATTCAGTTTCCATTGATCCTACTATACCCGAGTTTTTTCAAAAGTAGGACGATGAAGGAACTTCATCCGTCGAGGGTTCTAGGGTACTAGATGAGAAAGAGTATAACCGAGCGCACCTTTACTTACTCTCTAATTGTGAGATCTTAGAGTGTAACACCCCTGATTTTATAAACTAAATTAAATTAAAATTATGTTCGTATTTTTATTTTGTTTGCGATTTAACTCGTAATTCTTAAATTTTTTTATAAAACGAATTTATTGTTTAATCGTTTCAAACTCCTAAAATTCTATTTGTCTCAGAAACTCTTCTTATATTTAAAACATATTTTTATTTCTGTTTCGATTTATTTTACCCATTTTGTTTAATTTCTTTCGAAAGTCTATTTCGGCGATTTAAATTCTAAATTCTTTTATTTGTTATTATTTAAGCTCGAATTTTTATTTTTGGCTCGAGGTTCATTTATATTGAGTTTCGTCAAAACATTTATTTCATTTCCTCGAGAAATCAATTTAATTCATTTTATCGTAGATTTATTATTTATCGAAAAATATTATTTGATCGTCTAATTATTTATTTCTTTAAGCTTCGTTTTCGTCTCGAATAATTTACTTACTCATTTTATTTAACGACCCGATTATTTATTAATTTTATTGACTCGTTTTTAATTCGATACGTGAGTCAGTCAACTTATCCTTACGAATTCGTAAACTACCCGATTCATTTATTTAATCAGTTCTCTTTATCATTTTTTTAGTGGACCACATTCCTGATTCATTTCATTTTCTTTTCCCTAATTCACGTACACCCCCTCACCTTCCTCCACCGTTTCAACTTTCTCACTTTCACTCCCCTTCCTTTTCATGATTGACTCATCGCTTCACTTTTCATTCACCTCCTTCATCTTCTTTTTCTCGTTCTTCTTCAACCTTGATCTGTTCATCGACCATCACCTGCACCATCTTTATCCTCTGTCTTTTGCTGCGTTTGCTGCTACTGTGCTTCGCTTCTGCTGCTGCCATCACTATTAGTCGAGGTAATCTCCTCCTCCTCCTCCTCCTCCTCCTCCTCCTCCTTCTTCTTCTTCTTCTTCTTCTTCGCCTGTTTTGCTGCTACAGCGTTTGTGGGTGCTGCTGGTTTCTGTTTTATTTATTCTTTTTCGTTCTGCTCTTCTCGTCCCTCTTCGTGCTTTTCGTCGTTGTCGCGTACCGATGATTGATGTTGCTGTCCTTCGTCATATGCTGCTGTTTGTATCGATCCTTCGGCTGCTGCATTTTTGTCCTGCTGTCACGTTTGTTTTGGTTGGTTATTGTTCTCTTTTGCCGCTCTTGTCTTCCGCTCCTTTTCTTCTGTTTTTCGAGTCGCGATGTGCGTCTCACTGCTGCTATTGACGTTGTTATACGCTATTACTCCTGTCCTGCTCATATTTGTTTTCCCGTTCCCTGATCGTTTCCTCGTGGCTGCTGCGTTTTGCAATGTTTTCTTCATCTCTTCTGTTCAGTTGTCACTACATGCTGTTATTCCGTGCTGCTGCTGCTTGTTCTTGTCTATTGATGCTGGTATTATAGTTATTACTGCTTGTACATGGTTCTTGTTTCTGTTGCCAGTGAGGTCGTGTATTGTTGTTCCATGTTTCGTTTTGTCGTGGGTGCTACTGTGCGTGCCAGATGGTGATTGTCTCGTTCCGTTATTGTTATTCCTCGCTGGTGCTGGTGCTCTCTTTGTTTTTCTTCCCTCTTCATTCATCTAATCCTCTATTTGCTTCGTCCTTCCTCTTCTTACACCCTTCTAGTTGTTGTTCTTCCTATTCTATTGTTCTATTGCGTTTCCGTGCGTGAATCTTGTTGTACTACCTCTTTTGTGTGTCGGCCTCTTGAATTCGTGTCGACTTTACTAAGTTCGGCCTCCGTGTTCTGTTTGAACATCAATTACCTTTCCGTCTTTGTCAAATACCCTTGTCTCATTCTTTTGTTTTATCTTCTCGTTTGTCGTGGTGATTTATTCGACGAAGACTATCAATTTTACAACTTGGAGCTTAAAGACATAGCTATCGATTTGGAGCTTGGACTGATCAAGGACGGGTATGCGTTTGTTTTGGCTATCGACTCAAGGTAACTTTAGGACGTTACTCGATTTTATATCGTATGTTTGAGTAGTAGTATGTAGTAAATATTTTAACTTCGGTTTTCCTAATTTTAGCTATATATATTATTGCTAATTATATTAATTTTAAATCGTACGCGTTATCAATATTTTTACAACTTTCGATATCGTTTTATAAATCGTTAGTAATTTAATTATTTACGCTAATTATAATATTTTGTTGGTTATCGTGACACTAGTAACTAAATAATAACGATTTCATATTTTCTTCATATTTCGTTAATTTATAATTTTAACTCAAAATCGTATTTTTATATTATAATCGAGACTTGTATACTTGTTTAATAAATTAATTTTTACGATTTATACTAATGAATGAGAAAATAGTCGATTTTGTTTTAAATACATTTTTATTCGAGACTATTTTTCCCTAATAATTTCTCATTTGTCTACGATTTCTTATTTTTATTAAAATCCGTATTATTTATTAATAAAAGCTATTTATTAAAAATAATTTGAAGCCTTTGTAAATCTCATAAAACTCGTTGACTCAATTAATTTTGATATCGTTTTTCTTAAAACACCTCTTTTCTAAAATCTATAGTTTTAACTCGATTTCTTAATTATTTATAAAATACTATGTATTGACTTATTATATTTTATTTATATTTTGAGTAACGGATTTAGAAATATATTAAAGTTACGATAACGACGATAATAATAAAATGATAATTTCGTTAGAAATGCTATTTTTATACATTTCACTTATTTTAATTACTTACGAATTTTCTATAACAATATTTCTATTTTAAGTAAGTTTCTAAAATTAGTAAGTTTCTAATTATAGAAAGTTTCCCTTTTCAATATAAAATGTTTATTCATTTTATCCTCATATTGTTTATATTGATTATATCTTTTGATTATCGATAATGATCACTTGTTTTGGAGTTATGGAATAAGGACAAATGTGAGGTTAGAGTAATATATTCTAGGGTTTACGGTTTTGCCATCAACTATAAGGCTAGTGTATCAGGAATTGGTACATTGGTTGTTGAACCGGGTGACAGGTATCCCGGGAGTTGTGTACATTTTGACCTTAATCTTAGGCCTCGCAGTAAGTCGCCGTCATAAGTTGAACTGGGTGACAGGTAATCCCAGAAGGCGTGTGCATTATCTTAAACTAGGGCCACGCATTTATAAGTCGCCGCTCTATTATGGTTGAGTAGCCTAGTTAGAGACCGAAGTTTAATTAGTTTGAACTAGGTTCTCGAAGCTAGTTTTTAGTATTCTCCCAGTGAAAGTCTAGCCGTCTACACTACTCCTATCCATAACGCCATTTTGAATATTTTTATTATTATCGATACATTTTGATTTGCAGGTTGACAAATACTTTAAGTTTTCTTCTGAAAACTTGTTCTGATTTTATTATTCCAATATTTTAAGTTTTACTGAAAACTTATTTTATTATATCGTTTTAATGTTTTCTCATTTTAAGTATTTTGATATAATAATACTATTATTTATCCATATGATATAATTTGGCTGGGAGAACGTCCGAGTTACTCCCCACTGACGTGGCTGTTATGTTTATAACATGACAGGTATTTGCTGCTGGGTTTTGGGTGTGAGCTAGCGAGTAGCGTGGATCCTACTCTTTCTTCATTTATGTAATTTTTGGATTTGTAAACCCGTTTGAAGGTTTTTACTTTTAGCCCTTTTGTAAAAAGAGGCCTTTGTATTGACTTACCATTTCTTTTGATAAGATATAGTTTGTCAGTGTGTTTTAATCCCAACTCTACAGTGTTTCCGCCACTGTATTGCGTTAGAATTTCTAGGGGATTACAGTTGATATCAGAGCATTGTTGCTCCCGACGCTTACACCTGATTTTAGGAAAAATACTCGTAAATGATTTGGACATTAAAAGAATATTTGTGAGAGATGGGTAGAAACCAATATAAGGACTCAACTGTTAGGTCTATATGTTCTTGTAACTCAATGATTAGCATTGAATATTTGTTGGTTTTGGCTGGAAGAAGATGAATGAACAAGATGCTGAAGAGATGCTGCTCCTAATCGGGACAAGACCTGCTTAGAACTCTCAATGCCTGTTGATTCGGGTGGACAACTTTGTGCTACAAGGAAGATACAATGGTGACCTTTCAGCCCAGATTTAGTTTGCTCAAGCTACAGGTCAGATGATCAAGAGTAGATTCATATTCCAAGATGTTGCAGTAGATATAGATGGAGCAACCCAAGACTTGCGTGCTCGTTCCTCTACAAGAAGATGAAGTATTCCTTTTGGTTCCATTGTGGAACCTTAGAGGTCCGAAGATTCTCTCTCGTTTTAAATCTTAGTTATAGGATCATCGATTCTTTTCTTTCTTCCTCTACTTCTTCCAATTCTTTTCTTTTATATTCTCATCTTCATTCGCTTGGTGAATCCATGTTCTATTCTCCTATTCTACCATCTTTCTCTTGAGATTCTTGGTCTGACCGAATTTCGTCTCAGTGAACCCCGTGAAAAGTCATAGATGTTTGAGGTTAGTAAATCCTTGTTACTTGGTTTGAGGATTGTGAGTCTACCATATTTTCTAAACAAATAGGAAATTCTTGAGGATTTGTTTGATTGACAAATTATTGTTTGATGGAATTAGGATGATACTTTAGACACTGAACCTTGGGTTATAGGTTACTTTGATTATTTTGGAGTACTAAAAGTTGAATATATTTTGGGGTAGTGAGAGTATAGAATATTTGATGGTTGTATCATGAAAATTTGAGATCATAGGGTACTGTTTGGTGTTAACCTGAGTGTTGAGGTGCCATCGAAGGTTTTCAATAATGTCGTTAGAAATTTTGGTTGACATAGATTACCCATATTTATTATGGATTAATAGTTAATTGTTGTTTAAGGTTGTAGCCTATGAACTTGGAAGTTGAGTGGTCTAACTTGGATAAATTGTTGTTACCTTTGAAGAAGAGAGAGCTATCTTACAGAATCACAGTTTGTTGTGTTGTTTTGAGGAATACATTGGTGTCAATCTTTTGATGGAATTACCGTTCAGAACTCTTTGACCAGCGAGATTGTGACTTTGTGGAGTTATTAAACATATTATGGTTGCCTTGTTGTAATTAGTCATTGGATGGACTGATTAGAAACCTTAGTTGAATGACGTGTTTGAAGATCTGGGTGTTTGCGCCATTACCTATAGGTTTGAACGTGTTTGAGGATTTGTTATACTTTCCCCAACTTCTGTACTTGGGGCATTATAAACATGTTGTTTACCATTTTGAGGATTCTGTGCCCGAGCATTGTTATATTGGTGGACCTTATTTACTATCCCTTACTCGAGAAATTTGGAGTATACCTCGAGTTCAAACCTTATGAGCTTTGAATTTACGAGCCTTATCGATCAAGTGTTTGAGTGTGTTCTGTCGACCGTGGAATTTAAACTGATGAGATTAGATTCTAAAGCATTTGAGGATTGGTATTGTGTCGATTGGATAATCACGTAAGATATTTTGGACGTTGTAAGAATAAGTAGGACCACCTTATACCTAATATTGGACTTAACGTATTTGATGGAAATTAGGAACCCGTGTTGTGGGAGTCGTGCCAGGAATCTCGAGATGGTTAACTTCTTCTGTAATTCCTTGAGAGCTCCGTTTGACTCTCAATTTCGTTCCTCCCCTTAGCTTTTCTTAAATCCTGCCACTTCTTCTTCGGCAAATCCCTTTGACTTCTTTTTCGGGTTTGAAAATTTCTGTTTCGATTTGTCGTTGACTCTTACTCTATTTATCCGATTAGCTTTTTCCCGAACCTATGTTATGAAAAGTTCAACTTTTTAAAATTTTGGGCTATCGTGAAATTTTTGCATTTGAGTTATAAATTTCAAAACTTCGTTTTCATTTTCGTTTATGGTTGATAACATATATTTAGACCTGTTTCGAAATGCCTTAACAATTTATTTTAAAGTATTTTGAAATTAATTCAAATTTTGATTTTCGAGCAAACGGAATTTTGTGAAGACTTTCATATTTCCAAATACTTCAATCTCTATAGGATTATTATGTAAAATGGTTTAATTTTTTTTTTTTAAAAAAAAGCATCGTATGTCTAAAATTTTGTTTACTAACTACAAAACTTGATTTCTCAATTTTTTTTTTGTGTTTTAAAACAAAATATTGTCGAAATTCTTAATCAAAACATTTTACTGTTACTTTGAAAATATTTGGTACTCTCACCCTTGAGTTCGTTTACAAATATTATTTATCGTCATTATTTTATCGAATAATTTTTAAATTACGATTTTATTAAGTTAAACGATTTTAAACTTTGGGTAACCGAGCCTAAATAATCTTGAAATAGATTTTGTCTTCGATTCTGATTTCATATCACGTATGAAGTTGTAATTTTTTATTTTTTTTAACCGAGATTGTGATGCGAGTTAAGCATTCTCATTTTGTTCAAATGATATGACCTTGTTTTCGATTCTATTTTTATACTTTGTTAGTTTCGAGGACGAAACTTCTTTTTAGTGGGGAGAATTGTAACACCCCTGATTTTATAAACTAAATTAAATTAAAATTATGTTCGTATTTTTATTTTGTTTGCGATTTAACTCGTAATTCTTAAATTTTTTTATAAAACGAATTTATTGTTTAATCGTTTCAAACTCCTAAAATTCTATTTGTCTCAAAAACTCTTCTTATATTTAAAACATATTTTTATTTCTATTTCGATTTATTTTACCCATTTTGTTTAATTTCTTTCGAAAGTCTATTTCGGCGATTTAAATTCTAAATTCTTTTATTTGTTATTATTTAAGCTCGAATTTTTATTTTCGGCTCGAGGTTCATTTATATTGAGTTTCGTCAAAACATTTATTTCATTTCCTCGAGAAATCAATTTAATTCATTTTATCGTAGATTTATTATTTATCGAAAAATATTATTTGATCGTCTAATTATTTATTTCTTTAAGCTTCGTTTTCGTCTCGAATAATTTATTTACTCATTTTATTTAACGACCCGATTATTTATTAATTTTATTGACTCGTTTTTAATTCGATACGTGAGTCAGTCAACTTATCGTTACGAATTCGTAAACTACCCGATTCATTTATTTAATCAGTTCTCTTTATCATTTTTTTAGTCGACCACATTCATGATTCATTTCATTTTCTTTTCCCTAATTCACGTACACCCCCTCACCTTCCTCCACCGTTTCAACTTTCTCACTTTCACTCCCCTTCCTTTTCATGATTGACTCATCGCTTCACTTTTCATTCACCTCCTTCATCTTCTTTTTCTCGTTCTTCTTCAACCTTGATCTGTTCATTGACCATCACCTGCACCATCTTTATCCTCTGTCTTTTGCTGCGTTTGCTGCTACTGTGCTTCGCTTCTGCTGCTGCCATCACTATTAGTCGAGGTAATCTCTTCCTCCTCCTCCTCCTCCTACTTCTTCTTTTTCTTCTTCGCCTGTTTTGCTGCTACAGTGTCTGTGGGTGCTGCTGGTTTCTGTTTTATTTATTCTTTTTCGTTCTGCTATTCTCGTCCCTCTTCGTGCTTTTCGTCGTTGTCGCGTACCGATGATTGATGTTGTTGTCCTTCGTCATATGCTGCTGTTTGTATCGATCCTTCGGCTGCTGCATTTTTGTCATGCTGTCACGTTTGTTTTGGTTGGTTATTGTTCTCTTTTGCTACTCTTGTCTTCCGCTCCTTTTCTTCTGTTTTTCGAGTCGCGATGTGCGTCTCACTGTTGCTATTGACGTTGTTATACGCTATTACTCCTGTCCTGCTCGTATTTGTTTTCGCGTTCCCTGATCGTTTCCTCGTGGCTGCTGCGTTTTGCAATGTTTTCTTCATCTCTTCTGTTCAGTTGTCACTACATGCTGTTATTCCGTGCTGCTGCTGCTTGTTGTTGTCTATTGATGCTGGTATTATAGTTATTACTGCTTGTACATGGTTCTTGTTTCTGTTGCCAGTGAGGTCGTGTATTGCTGTTCCATGTTTCGTTTTGTCGTGGGGGCTACTGTGCGTGCCAGATGGTGATTGTCTCGTTCCGTTATTGTTATTCCTCGCTGGTGCTGGTGCTCTCTTTGTTTTTCTTCCCTCTTCATTCATCTAATCCTTTATTTTCTTCGTCCTTCCTCTTCTTACACCCTTCTAGTTGTTGTTCTTCCTATTCTATTGTTCTATTGCGTTTCCGTGCGTGAATCTTGTTGTACCACCTCTTTTGTGCGTCGGCCTCTTGAATTCGTGTCGACTTTACTAAGTTCGGCCTCCGTGTTCTGTTTGAACATCAATTACCTTTCCGTCTTTGTCAAATACCCTTGTCTCATTCTTTTGTTTTATCTTCTCGTTTGTCGTGGTGATTTATTCGACGAAGACTATCAATTTTACAACTTGGAGCTTAAAGACATAGCTATCGATTTGGAGCTTGGACTGATCAAGGACGGGTATGCGTTTGTTTTGGCTATCGACTCAAGGTAACTTTAGGACGTTACTCGATTTTATATCGTATGTTTGAGTAGTAGTATGTAGTAAATATTTTAACTTCGGTTTTCCTAATTTTAGCTATATATATATTATTGCTAATTATATTAATTTTAAATCGTACGCGTTATCAATATTTTTACAACTTTGGATATCGTTTTATAAATCGTTAGTAATTTAATTATTTACGCTAATTATAATATTTTGTTGGTTATCGTGACACTAGTAACTAAATAATAACGATTTCATATTTTCTTCATATTTCGTTAATTTATAATTTTAACTCAAAATCGTATTTTTATATTATAATCGAGATTTGTATACTTGTTTAGTAAATTAATTTTTACGATTTATACTAATGAATGAGAAAATAGTCGATTTTGTTTTAAATACATTTTTATTCGAGACTATTTTTCCCTAATAATTTCTCATTTGTCTACGATTTCTTATTTTTATTAAAATCCGTATTATTTATTAATAAAAGCTATTTATTAAAAATAATTTGAAGCCTTTGTAAATCTCATAAAACTCGTTGACTCAATTAATTTTGATATCATTTTTCTTAAAACACCTCTTTTCTAAAATCTATAGTTTTAACTCGATTTCTTAATTATTTATAAAATACTATGTATTGACTTATTATATTTTATTTATATTTTGAGTAACGGATTTAGAAATATATTAAAGTTACGATAACGACAATAATAATAAAATGATAATTTCGTTAGAAATGCTATTTTTATACATTTCACTTATTTTAATAACTTACGAATTTTCTATAACAATATTTCTATTTTAAGTAAGTTTCTAAAATTAGTAAGTTTCTAATTATAGAAAGTTTCCCTTTTCAATATAAAATGTTTATTCATTTTATCCTCATATTGTTTATATTGATTATATCTTTTGATTATCGATAATGACTTGTTTTGGAGTTATGGAATAAGGACAAATGTGAGGTTAGAGTAATATATTCTAGGGTTTACGATTTTGCCATCAACTATAAGGCTAGTGTATCAGGAATTGGTACATTGGTTGTTGAACCGGGTGACAGGTATCCCGGGAGTTGTGTACATTTTGACCTTAATCTTAGGCCTCGCAGTAAGTCGCCGTCATAAGTTGAACTGGGTGACAGGTAATCCCAGAAGGCGTGTGCATTATCTTAAACTAGGGCCACGCATTTATAAGTCGCCGCTCTATTATGGTTGAGTAGCCTAGTTAGAGACCGAAGTTTAATTAGTTTGAACTAGGTTCTCGAAGCTAGTTTTTAGTATTCTCCCAGTGAAAGTCTAGCCGTCTACACTACTCCTATCCATAACGCCATTTTGAATATTTTTATTATTATCGATACATTTTGATTTGCAGGTTGACAAATACTTTAAGTTTTCTTTTGAAAACTTGTTCTGATTTTATTATTCCAATATTTTAAGTTTTACTGAAAACTTATTTTATTATATCGTTTTAATGTTTTCTCATTTTAAGTATTTTGATATAATAATACTATTATTTATCCATATGATATAATTTGGCTGGGAGAACGTCCGAGTTACTCCCCACTGACGTGGCAGTTGTGTTTATAACATGACAGGTATTTGCTGCTGGGTTTTGGGTGTGAGCTAGCGAGTAGCGTGGATCCTACTCTTTCTTCATTTATGTAATTTTTGGATTTGTAAACCCGTTTGAAGGTTTTTACTTTTAGCCCTTTTGTAAAAAGAGGCCTTTGTATTGACTTACCATTTCTTTTGATAAGATACAGTTTCTCAGTGTGTTTTAATCCCAACTCTACAGTGTTTCCGCCACTGTATTGCGTTAGAATTTCTAGGGGATTACATAGAGCCTTATGAGAAGCAATTTGTAACTGAATATGTCGCTGTGAATCCTGACGTGAACCCTGGTGACGTTTGGAGTAAGCACGATGAACATTTTCCTAAGTGGCTAAAGGATCACGTAGTTGCCTTAGACATACGTGATGATTTGGTTAGAAGTTTGGCATACGGACCAGTGCGAGTGGTTAAAACCTGAAACCGGTACACAGTGAATGGGTTCAATTTTCACACATTCAACTACGGTAAGAACAAGGCTAGATGTAACTTCGGTGTCAGTGTGACATCTCTTGATGGTGATGAGTACTATGACATTTTGGAGGATATTTTTGAGTTGTGTTATGCCGGCAAAGAACGGGGGTATAGAGCTGTGCTGTTCAAATGTGAGTGGAAAGACAGCTCCGTGAACGGAACCCAAGTGCATGAACGTTACAAGATCGTGGAAGTTAACCACACCCGGAAATATCCTACGTACGATCCGTTCATACTCGCGCATCAGGCCAAGCAAGTCTACTTTGCTCCTTCTCCGTACACGAGAAATGACAGAAATCAAATTCAATGGTGGGCAGTCTTTACGACAAAACCACGGGGGCAAATAGACAGTTCTTTGTTCCAGGAAGATGCGGCTTCAAGCGGTACACGCTTGTCTCCTATTGACGAGACCATACTCTCCGAAGAAGATCAGAATGAAGGGGCAGATGAATATTCTGAGGATGATAATGACGATGGACAAGGAGATTACATGGTTAAGGATGTTCCGGAGATCCTTGAGGAGGATGACGGACACGATGAAGAGAATTTGGAGGACGATCAAGAGGAGGGCGAGGAAACGGAGGAGGAGGATCAGAGTGAGGACGATGAGACTGAAGACAATAACGACAGTGAAGATGATTGCTAGACTTGTTGTAGTAGGTTAACCATATTGATCATTGTGTTACTTATTTTGTACATTATTTCAATCAAGTTAGATTGTAATTGCTAATTGTTGCTAATTTGTTGCAAGGTTAAGATAATGGCAGGCGGTAGATCGACGAGGAGACGTGGCGGAGAAAGTAAGTCTGTGCACGCATCCACCTCGCATCAGGAGGAGGAGGAACAGGTCCCCGAAACGGGCCTGGAGCAGAACGATGAGGAGCAGCAGCGGCAGGGGGACACGGAGGAGCCAGATAAGGACGAGAACGGTCGAGTGATTATCGACCCCAGTCACGTATGGTAATATAATCTAACATGCCCACTCTTTTGTAACATATGAATTTTTGGACTACATATATCTTGTAATATTTCGTACATGTCTGTGTTTCTCGACTTGGTGCAGGTTCCTCCATGGGCTGGTGACCACTGGCTGTACTAACAGCTACATGGTCGACAAAGGTCTAGGGTATGCCTGTTGGACTCAGGTGCCGATGGATCAACTGGAGCAGTGGTTCAACAACTTCAGGGTTCGTTGACTGTTTTTGCTACCGAGTTCTGCATTCATAACGTAGACTTTGTAATTATTTCTTTTAGTAATTACTAATCCGCCTTGATTTTGTAGTTGAAGTTCTTTTGGAAGTCGGAGCTCGAAGGAAGGGTATGGGAGCAGTACAACGAGACTTGCACACGCCGCTTCGCTGACGTAATGAACAAACGCCACACCCGAGGGACTGCGCTAAAAGACCTGAAAGGTGTAGTTTTTTTGTTACTCAATTTTAAAGAACAATCTAACTTCAATCTTTTACTATATTAACTAATAATATATTAGTGTTGTCATACTTCAGGTGAAGCGTTGGAGAGGTGGGTTAAGTACCACGACGACAAGGACTTCGAGGTCAGATCGGAGAGGGCATCCCGAAACAAAATGAAGAACTGCGAGAAGGAGGGGAAAGCCGACCCGGCACATCATCGGGGTTCACAGTCTTCGTTTCTTCGTCTCAAGAGGGTATGATTTCTAGTAATATCGTACTCGTACTTGATTAATCATAAACTATGTTCACGTAATATACGTTCGCCTAACGGTTGTACTCATTTAACAGCTACAAGCTGAACTCGAGAGGACGCCAACCGCCCCTGAGGTATTCCTGGACATGCACGGGAAGACCGACTCAGAAGGGACTTCTTTTATGACGAGTAAAGATTAGGCAATCTGGGTGAGTACTTACTATTTCAAATAAATTATCAACTGTGTCTATATATATACTTTAGGTGGTAGATAAGTATCACTACTACAAAACTCTTGGTTTCTTGACGCTTTAAAGGTAGGTTCTTGTTGCTTTAAAGTGTCGTGAATTTAATTCTCAACGCTTCCGAAAAGCGTGGAGATTTTGGGCGTCAGAAATTCTCGACGCATTTTTGTGTCGTCATTCTCGACGCATTAAAATGTTGAATATTTTATTCACGACTCTTTTTTCCGTCATCACATGGTACACTACAATATGTAACCTCGACGCTTTTCTATGTCGCTTTTTTTCTCGGCAAAACTTTTTCTAATGACATGACTTTCTACTAATAAAAGTGTCGAGAAATAATAATATAAAATTCAATTAACAACGCATTGACATGGTAAAAGCGTCTAGAATCTGATTATAAAGAATATATTAATAATATATTTTAATCCAACATCTAACTACTTGCGATTGCAGATATATGTTTGTCTAATAAGCAGGACTCTACATTTCCTGAATTTATATCAATAATACACACATCGAGTTGTAACAAACTTCACACGCATGTGTAGATTATTACAGTATTATACTAACATACATACATACGGTGCTACAACAATCTATGCACAACAATATCGTCTAGTTTTTTCAGGAAGTTTCTCCAGCAACTCCGGTATGATCTCGAAAAGATCCCCCAACAAGTCCATAATCGGCCACCTACAATAGCAACGAGTCAATTACCGAACTTATAACTCCACCTCCCCCACTTCAATTGTTAACTTTGATCTGCATCAACTGTTAACGACAAAATCGATATAGTTTAAGTTGAAGTTGCATTTCTTGATCACCCAAATAAACCGAATGAACTTTAAAAGATCTGATCAACAACGGATTAAGGAAAACGGATTAAGCTTTATTTGGGTATTACCTGTCACCATTTATGATCTCTGGGTTTGCCTGAAGTTAAGGACAATGCTTTCAAAGCAAAAAAAGCCCACCTGGGTACTCTTTGTTTGTGTTGATCACTTCAAATGAAAGCTGTCTCTGTCCCTTTGATTCCAAGGAGCACATGGAGGAACAAAACTACAAACAGGGGTCACAATCAGCTTAAGTTATCTACTTGGATTATTATCTCTAATGATTAATACAAGAAAACTGACATCAAGCATAACATATGCAGTTATGGAACCATTATGATGACACATCAATTTGCTAGCAAAATCTGATTTGGGTATATGTCAAGCCAACTGGTTATTAACTGACACCGAGTCATTAACATTTTCGAAGCGGTTTCTAACTTAACTAAGTGATCTTTCTACATTCGGTTGGTCGCCCATTTAATGGGCACATCAGTCTCAACAATAGAACGAGTCAAGGCACCCGTTCTAGACACATATGTTTTGTCTAATCCAACATATTTGCTCCGTCTTATATTTAAAACAGATATATAGCTGTCTAATAGCGGCATAATCACATCGTCAACTCCTAGGAGAATACTCAACAACTCACGGGTTAATCTTCCTATGATGATTTTTACCTACTTCAATTATTTTTAAAAGGTAAAGATTCTAACCAAATAGAAAAAATCCAATTCAAATGCTGACAATAGTAAAACTGAAGAATCAAGTTGTCTGTTGCATGCCATATGCTTCCATGGGAGCCCAAGTACAAAGAATAAGTTGACCGCAGCAAGTGAGATATCTATCATGATAATCCTAAACATCATAGGCTCAAGTCCACACAATAATACGGAGTATAAAGCAATACATGATGTAAACAGGTAATGAAAAGGGAAAACAGGGTTTGAGTTCTATAATATTAAACGATTAATCGTAGAGACAACCCATACATGTTAAAGTGTTAAACTAGTAATGGATAGTCACGTAAGTAAAAACTATCCTATTCAAGAGTGCCAATTCTTAAACTAGATATCATAAATCACTCCTGATAACAAAAATAGAGCATATCTGATTCAAGTTGTCCATCCTACTAAACTTGATATAATGATTTGCGTCTCTGTTATATCAATCGAATTAAAGCCTCAAATGAATTAGGCTATACTTAGACGAACTACTATTTTTTTTATGATGTACAAGTGTTAAATAAAAGATCTACTTTGCAGTGTCGATATAGTTACTTTGTTCCAGAGAGCCATGAACTGATATTACAAACTGTAGCAAGAGAGTGGAATGGGTGTGAGAAGTCAACAATTAACCCCAGCTCGCGTTTGATTAAGGCCGCCATTAGTCTGAACAAGTAGATACCCATGGGAATCTGCTGGTGCTGTAATATGTACTCCTTATGTTGCACACCAGAGTAATCAGAGCTCTATAATTTCAGAGGATAATCAAGATGCCGAGACTTTTATGAGACAATGTCACATGTGAGATCAACCCAAACCCTAAACGCATTATTGGTCACTTTATATCAAGGTTTAAAAGGTTCATCTCACATCTTAAGACCGTCTTGTTTTTATTGAAACCAAAACACAGTAGAGCGGAAAAGACAACTTACGAGTATAGAAATCAGTATCTAGGACGGGTACAAGGCACAAAATCACAATTTGGAGGCCGCTTCCATAACTTGTCCTAATACGATGAACCACTGGCACCAATTATTAACTGTCAATTCTAAATTCGTGACAACATGGAAAAAAATATGAATTCTTGGTTACAGAACTTTAGTAAGAACATCTTTTACACACATCAAGTCATAAATACTAGCATCCAAATTCAACCATTGTGTAGACACCCGCATTTTGCCTGCTAGTGTCTATGGCAGTTCCCGACAAAACACCCGATGATGATCGGACGCAAACGTGACTTGGAATACTCGGATTTGGGCTCGGAATCAATAATATCCGACATGGATTTTTAGCGGAGTAATAATCTCACAAAACAGACCTCAAATCCAGGCCCAGTGGGTCGTTCCGAGCAAAATAAGACTAATTTGGGCCAAAACCGACACCAAAAATAAATCCCGTCTTTTAGCGACCGGGTCAAAACCCGGTCAAGGACGAACCCGTCACACAAACCAGCCAAGTTCAGCTTCTAGAAACTGGCGCCCAAATCAGAATTCAAAAAGCAAAATCAAATCAAAAGGTCAACCCTTCCTAAATTACTCAACTCACTCAACTCCCTTCACTCACTCTATAAATACACCCCTAACCATATTCATTTTTCAGCTTTGGAGAGTTTAAGGAGAGCCTTTGCAAACCTCATTCACCCTACATATTCTACCCTAATCTACCTAAACATCCTACACTACAACCCCAAGCAAAACCATACAAAAAAACCGAGCCTTTTGCCCTCGAAAAACCGGCGGCATACATACACACACACATACATATTCAAAATCCCGAGATCAAACTCGTCAAAGACACACACCATAACTCACCCTACATATCTCGACACTCCCGCGCTCCCGTCGCTATTACGAGTTCGTTTCCGAGGCCATTAAGCATGTAGCTTGAGGGTGTAATTCAAATCCCGACATCTCTTTCTCCTTTCTCTTTTCCTTTTGATTATGTATATTATGTATATTATGTATATTATTATTATTATTATTATTATTATTATTATTATTATTATTATTATTATTATTATTATTATTATTATTATTATTACTAGCACTAACATTTTAATTCCGTTACTAACATTATTTTAATTTTGCTACTAACATTTTATTTATGTACTCTAACCACTAACATTATTTATTTATTCATTTATTTATTTACATTTCGTCATTAACACTATCATACCGCATGTATATATATATATATATATATATATATATATATATATATATATATATATATATATATATATATATATATTAATACTAGTATTCGGTTTCAAATACGTTTGACTACGATGATTGCCTAAAGCCCGTCTAATCCCTTTACGAGTAACGACGGAGGTGGAGCCCTTTCGAGGAGCCCCGCCCCAATGTTCTCAAGGGCGTGACGTGATTGCAATCGGTCGTAGTTGAACGCATTCGATCCCACTTCAATTAGTACGAAACCCCGTTGACACGAAAACCGACATCACATAATCCGGAAGGATTAGTTTCGATGTCGTGACGTAGAGGGATACAATTTCGTCACTAATTCAAAATTCCTAATCTAGCAAAAACATAAATCGAGTAAATAAACCCACATCGGCACGTGATTATAAAAATTGACGATGTTTCGACAAACAAAAGACCCGCGCTTAGACCCCCATGCGAGTCGCACGCCGGTCAGGCGACTCGCGGGGAGGCCTGTTCGGCCAAGACCATTTTCTCGTTTTCTCGACTTTCTACCCTTTTCGGTCCTTACATTAATATGCGACCTTCGCGACATATGTCCATATTTTGAGACTCGTCTTTTCTTTACGACTTTTAGTCAACGCGAGTAAAGACTATCACGTGAATCCATTTTCTAAAATTCATACACATCACGACACTAAAAAAACGACTTTGATCGACGGTCTCACACTATTAATTTTTGTGTCGACGACTCTTTAGTCGTATCCGACACATAATTAATTTAGACTCTATTCCTCGATGTGATAAGTCGGGACAAGGCATCGGGATTCGGGATCGGGCTATCATCACGCGGTTCCATATCTCCGTCCTTCGCTTAATACGCAATATAATGTGTATTTAATCGAAGTTCGTCCGTTTGCACAACTTACGGTCTAGTTTATATTTATTATATACGGGTCCGTTTCTAGTTAACGTTTACCATTTCCTATTCGATTATTCTATTTTATTGCTCGTTGTATTGTGAATTCCGGGTTGTATTCCGCCCATGTAATTTGTAATTTATTTACGAGTTTTCTATTTTTGATGTTTGCCATTTATTGCCTTAAATGAACATCACATGCTAAATCACTTTGACGTGAATCAAGATGCATTAAATGACGTAGTTAATCAACAACTCGCATGCTTAGCCCGAAAACGCTGTTTGCATATCATTTAATCGTTTTACTAGCGCGCGCACACGAACACGAACGATGTCTTAGTAGAGGCCGCCATGTGCGGGCGGGGTTGGGTGTCCTTAGTGGGCTTCCCAACACGTACCCTCACCCCTTACTCAGAACCTTTGGTTTCCGGATGTCCGAAACCCTTGGCGCACGAGAGTCATTCTATATACGAAAGCCGGTTTAAACGGTATCGATATTGCAATGCAAAGGGACGAGCCCCATGAACTCTGAAATCGAAGTGGGCCGTACTTTGTGCATAGCCCATGACGACATAGAGTGGGCTCGTATGGTTCCGAATAACCACAAAATTCGGTGGCGACTCCATTTTGACTTAAATTTCGAACCCGAGAACAATCTCACCACGAGATTCATTCGCCTACCCAAACCCGCGCGTGGCCGCGTCGGGGTGGACCTACGTCATGTCCACAATTTGGCGACTCCGCTGGGGATACCTGATGTACCACATGTCATCGGGGTTCCTAGGGTGAGACTCGAAGAGAAATCGTTCGAATAATAATGTACGCGCATTAGTTTAATGATTCATGCATAACCCAAATTTTGCCCGGGCCGGTTACTTGTGACCGACGTCCCACTATACCACGGTGCATTCCTACATGGGTGCGCTAAAGACATCGATGGTGGAACTCGTCTCGGTTTCGCGGCATGTCCTAAGACCAACTCGGTTTAGGGCGTCCGTCCTTCACACGAGAAAGCTATCGTTGTTGGTATAGACCCTATTTTGACCGACCGACACTTAGCGTAAAACATACATAAGCGTCGTTATAATGCTTGTTTGACTACGTGCTACTTGGTTTCCGTGTCATTTTTCAAAAAAACCGTCATTTCAAAAAATGCATCTTTCCAAAATACCAAATTTTGAAAAACCCAAAATACTGTCCGTTTCGGGACCCGTCTTTTCAAAATATCTAATTTCAAAAACTCGGAATGCTGCCAAAATTTAGACTTACGATTTGACTCAAAATAGCCTATTTTTAGCCGGCATGCTTCCCATTTCAAATTTCGAATTTTCGATTCCCTTTCGACTTTCGAATTTTCAAAATTCAACTTCAATTTTCAAATCTTCAAAATTCACCTCGATTTTCAAAGTCTTCGAGATTCCATTCTCGATTTTCAAATCTCCGAGATGCCGTTTTCGATTTTCAAATCTTCGGGATCTTATTTTCGATTTTCAAATTTTTGGAAATTTATTTTTCGATATTCAAATTTTCAAAATTCCAAATATTCAACTTATCAAAAAAAACTCGGCCCTGTCGGCATGCTGCCAATTTCAAAAGACGGGATCGCCTCCTCAATTTTCAAAACGCGAAATTACTCGCAACCATTCTAATATTTCAAAATGCTCGGTCCTATTGGCCCACTACCAATTTCAGGACCGTTCTCTCAATTTTCAAAATTCAATCATTTTTCAAAAAACCTTCCTTATTATAGGACCTACCGTAATCCGTGTGTCGGGTCTTTTCATGATTTGTCGAAGGTCTGTAGCGTCGAAACTCCGTCGATCCTACATCACGGGTTTCTTCCCCATCCTAGTCCGCCTTATCCTAAAGGCATAACCAACCAACACGAGTCATACACTTGTAAGTGGAAGGTTCGTAAACACTCGAGTCCTAACTAGAAAGTCACACGCGATCTTTCCCTCCGACAGAACGGTCCCCACGACCTTTCCTAGGGGAATTTTGCCCGTCTTTCAATCCGTTAGTCGAGTCATCCCAATTCAAGTCCTTTAACTTTAGGGTCTACCCTAATCACAGGGTCTATCCTTATTCAAGTCAAGTCAAGGGTCTCTAGCGTCGAAACTCGGCCGATCTTACATCGCGAGTTTCTTCCCTTACCCCGTCTGCCTTTTCTCGAGGCCGAGTCAACCTTTTACAAGGCATAGCCCTGTAGCTAAAGGTTCGTGATCCTTACATCTAAGGGTCACTCGTCCAACACTCGAGTCTTAACAAAACCTTCAATCTTACTCGGGGGCCACCCTTCAGCAGAGCGATCAATCACGGTTGCTCTAAGGGTCATGTCTTACACGTGTTGTCTCACGTACCCCGCTTTTGAGTCACTTAGATGTCACACCATCTGAGTCCTACAAGAGTCCTTGGTCTCACTTGGGGGCTATTCTCCGACGGGGCGATTAATCACAATCACTCCGAGAATCGTACCCTACATATTTGTCTTAGGAGAGTCTAACCCGAGTCAAACCAGAGTTGTCTCTCCTTCCGCGCTATTTCCTATTCCTTGGTGTATTCAAGTTCCGAAGCAACATTTCTGATTACGTGGGTATTCTCGCAGAGGATGGCATCCACAACCGGGAATAGGAAGATGGAAAACACCATTAATAAACTGGAGGCTTTGCTAGAAACCATGGCTAGTAAGCAGGCCATGTTTGAAACCCAACTAGGGTTCATAAGAGCCGACCAAGAGGCCTTGGATGCTCGTCTAACTGTCGTTGAAGAACAAGACTTCAATTACGGGTCGGTAAATACTGGGCCATTTGCCAAACTGATCAGCACGGTGCGTGAGCTCGAACAACAGTTCCATGCCTCCCAAGAGAACAACATCCGAGTTGAAAACTCCCGAGACTATACACCCATTAGTGAGAAACTACCAACAGACCTCAATCTAGAAGGGTTACCCATATTCGAAGGGACGGAGGATCCATTACTACACCTCCGAGCTTTCAAGGCGTTTATGGCGATCAAGGGGGTCAAAGCCGACATGTTCATCAATCTGTTCGGCACATCCCTCGGGAAATATCCAAGAGCCTGGTTCTATAGGCTTAATACAAAAAGATTCCCCACTTGGGAAGATGTGGCTACCGAGTTCGCTAAAAACTATTCTGATAATACTGAACTTCAGACTACCATGCAGACTTTAGAAGTCATGGCCCAAGATCCAACAGAAGGTTTCACCAAATACCTTCAACGTTGACGAGCTGAGAGTGTTAAGCTGGTAGACAAGCCCAGCGAGAAGACACTAGTGGAGGCATTCATCAACAACCTTCTACCCTCCTACCGCGTCCATCTTAGGTATGCCGGCATTTCAAACTTTGCAGTGCTTACCGAAATGGGCACTAGGATTGAAGACGATCTTCGACATAATGAAGATCTGGGTAAAGCTTCTACCGAAGGCTATACTGGACATCCATTTGAGTCCTTAGAAGCCGAAGATTACTGACAACCTCATCCCAGAGTCCGGATTTGATTTAAGTCCGAGTCTGAGTCCGAGTCTAGAATGTTCTATTCTTTCAATTTCGATGTCAGAGTCAGAGTCAACTGTATTCTGTCCTCTTTTCAAAATTCAATAAAATTAGCTTTTCTATCTCTCATATATGCTTTCCTTATGTGTTTCCGAGAACATGATGAACACCATCATACACTGTGAGCACATGCACGTGACTATTATAGGCACATCTATAATGACTGCAGGAACTGAGACCCATGTTTTCCCTTACCTGTTCCATGTCTGGCATAGACAGCCACATAGCTACCCCTAGTAGGAGCAATATCGAATCCTATGACAAATCTAGGTAGTCTCCTAGTTTGGGTTCAAGACGGAAGGCAAGCCCATTTCCCACAATAAACACCCCTCCAATAAGAGTGATCAATCCCTACCTTAGGCGTTAGTCTGGCCAGAAGCAAAAAAGAAGCATCGTGACTCTATAAGCTTGATGCCAAAAATACCCAACTCGGGACGATGCTCCCACTAAGCCTGCTCGGAATTATGATGACAATACCGAGATCCAAATCACCATGCTTACCATAGAGTACTCCACCGCGAGTTGCACTCATCAACTAGGCTTATACCTTACAATGGTTTAGCTCCACAAGCCTAATCCAACCGATGGGCCCACCCCCATATCCACCCACAACATCAAAGGGAGGGATAGCCGTGAAAAAAAAAACTGGACAAAAAACAGAAGTCCAAAAAAAAAAGCAAAAGGCCAAACAAAAGAGCCGGCCATAAAAAAAAAAGAACTATCAACATTCCCCGACCAGATACGGTCATCTCCTCGACCAGAGTACGGTCAATCCCTCGACCGGGGCTAAGAGGTCAACCCAAAAAAAAACAAAAAAAATTCAAATACCCATGACCGTGGTCAACGGTCAGCTCAAGTGAAAGTCCCTTGGCCGGGGTACGGCCAATTCAAAACATTATCAATGCCCATACCATCCAATAGGGGAGAGATAATCAAGCTGGTCAGCTAACACCACATCTAGCCTTCCCACATTACAACCCTCAAGACCTTCCCGAGACCTAGGCTAAGAAACAACCCGAAATTTTGAGGATTCAAGCTCCATAGGATACCCCTAACCATTAGGGCCAGACATGGAAATCAGATCCCGCATTATCAACCTACCGCGATTGAAGTTCGAGTCATTTTTACTCGACTTCCCCCTTTCCTACCACATTGCAATACCTTACCCTCGAAGCCTTAGCTCCACAAAATCGAGCTCCAGATTTCGAATCATCAAAGCCACTTGCGACCTAGCTCCACATTTCCAAAAACATCCAAACCAGTTACCAACCCCAAACACGGGAACTCAACCTGCGGTCGGCATAGAACATGCCCAAATAGTTCACACCACCTCTGGGGGCTACCCCGAAGAACGCTCACAGTCACGGGATCAACATCCTAACCGTTCTAGCCCTTTGATCAAGACATCATTGGGAATTCACCTAGCCTACACCATCGCTATAGCTAGTTACACACCAATCCCTAATAACATAGGCACCATAATATATCTTCCAATCCACTGAACTACGGCTTGGTTTGATTTCACTACACGTGAATACGTAGGCAGCCTTTCAACAAAGGCACAACCACCCACATTGACACAAGCTCAAAAAAGCACCATCATTCCTATCACGACACTGTCATGTTCTCAACAGTTAGCTTTGTCGTCCAGGAGGCTTCTCTTAGACAGAAGATCTCCATCCACTCACAAAATCCAAAGACTTTCAAAATCTAGCCTATTTTCTATAGAGTGTCCTAGTACTCGGCTCAGTCGAAGACGAAAATCCGTCAGGGACTCGAAGCAACACCCATTTTGGGACTATACCCCAAAACCAAAGATTCAAAAGAGCACCAGACTATAACAAAGTCTTGTCGTTACAGTCTCGTTACAGACTACTGCAACCACCCTATAGCATATCTATCCCATTTCAATGTTCGACCGTGTTGCCACTCGCCTAGGCTACGGAATAGCGTAGCTTAAGAGTCTTGTCATCTTAGGTGACCCACCCCTCTACCGAGTCACAGTCCAACCCCTCGAGAGTCCAAGTCGTGTCTGTCAACTCGTCGTCCTGTCACGTCCAGAGTCAAGTCTGTCGGTACCTCCCTCCTCAAATTTTCACTTCAAAGTTTGCAAAACTTAGCCATTTCATAACATCCTTTTCGACAAGGTCAAATTTCAGTCTATTTAAACTGCAAATTTCTTTTCTACCTCTTTCAATTTTGAAAACCTATCTCCTAGCACGAGAGTTGCTTTCAGGACTTCGATTTCAAAACAAAGCAAAACCATTTTCCCCAGCGCAAGTCAGTCTATAGATGCTAATTGCATTTCCTATGTGCTATCTTGCTATCTGCTATGCCTGCTACTTTTGCCTATGTATCTAACATTTCAGGTACCAGCCAGTGTTTCCCAACGGAACATCAAAGGCGGTGTTTCTCCTGGAATGCTACATGCAAGTTGTCATGTGTCGGCATACGGGTACACCCAAGACTTCAAAAGCAAGTCTCGTGCAACTACTTTCCTCCCCAGCGTGAGTCGGTGTTTCTCCTGGAATGCTACG
The DNA here is from genome assembly GCA_958450325.1 of Agrostemma githago. NCBI lineage: Eukaryota > Viridiplantae > Streptophyta > Magnoliopsida > Caryophyllales > Caryophyllaceae > Agrostemma > Agrostemma githago. The sequence goes on from OY288243.1 coordinate 54,366,975, forward strand.
TGTGATGTGTCGGCATACGGGTACACCTATGACTTCAAAGGCAAGTCCGACTCCCCACGGAGTTATCATCATCAGGACAGGTATGACCCTCTGCTTATGGCTGGCGAGCCCTTCACGCAAGTCTAATGGACTATAAACGACCCGACCGGAAGGCTGCCAGGTCGTAATCCTCGATTGGCCTGGTAGCTACTCTGACTTTCGCCTTGTCCAAGCCTCAGTCAGAGTGGGGGCTCTGTAGACACCCGCATTTTGCCTGCTAGTGTCTATGGCAGTTCCCGACAAAACACCCGATGATGATCGGACGCAAACGTGACTTGGAATACTCAGATTTGGGCTCGGAATCAATAATATCCGACATGGATTTTTAGCGGAGTAATAATCTCACAAAACAGACCTCAAATCCAGGCCCAGTGGGTCGTTCCGAGCAAAATAAGACTAATTTGGGCCAAAACCGACACCAAAAATAAATCCCGTCTTTTAGCGACCGGGTCAAAACCCGGTCAAGGACGAACCCGTCACACAAACCAGCCAAGTTCAGCTTCTAGAAACTGGCGCCCAAATCAGAATTCAAAAAGCAAAATCAAATCAAAAGGTCAACCCTTCCTAAATTAACTCAACTCACCCAACTCCCTTCACTCACTCTATAAATACACCCCTAACCCTATTCATTTTTCAGCTTTGGAGAGTTTAAGGAGAGCCTTTGCAAACCTCATTCACCCTACATATTCTACCCTAATCTACCTAAACATCCTACACTACAACCCCAAGCAAAACCATACAAAAAAACCGAGCCTTTTGCCCTCGAAAAACCGGCGGCATACATACACACACACACATACATATTCAAAATCCCGAGATCAAACTCGTCAAAGACACACACCATAACTCACCCTACATATCTCGACACTCCCGCGCTCCCGTCGCTATTACGAGTTCGTTTCCGAGGCCATTAAGCATGTAGGTTGAGGGTGTAATTCAAATCCCGACATCTCTTTCTCCTTTCTCTTTTCCTTTTGATTATGTATATTATGTATATTATGTATATTATTATTATTATTATTATTATTATTATTATTATTATTATTATTATTATTATTATTATTATTATTATTATTAATATTATTATTATTATTATTATTATTATTATTATTATTATTATTATTATTATTATTATTATTATTATTATTATTATTATTATTATTATTAATATTATTAATATTATTATTATTATTATTATTATTATTATTATTATTATTATTATTATTATTATTATTATTATTATTATTATTATTATTATTATTATTATTATTATTATTATTATTATTATTATTATTATTATTATTATTATTATTATTATTATTATTATTATTATTATTATTATTATTATTATTATTATTATTATTATTATTATTATTATTATTATTATTATTATTATTATTATTATTATTATTATTATTATTATTATTATTATTATTATTATTATTATTATTATTATTATTATTATTATTATTATTATTATTATTATTATTATTATTATTATTATTATTATTATTATTATTATTATTATTATTATTATTATTATTATTATTATTATTATTATTATTATTATTATTATTATTATTATTATTATTATTATTATTATTACAAGCACTAACATTTTAATTCCGTTACTAACATTATTTTAATTTTGCTACTAACATTTTATTTATGTACTCTAACCACTAACATTATTTATTTATTCATTTATTTATTTACATTTCGTCATTAACACTATCATACCGCGTATATATATATATATATATATATATATTAATACTAGTATTCGGTTTCAAATACGTTTGACTACGATGATTGCCTAAAGTCCGTCTAATCCCTTTACGAGTAACGACGGAGGTGGAGCCCTTTCGAGGAGCCCCGCCCCAATGTTCTCAAGGGCGTGACGTGATTGTAATAAGTCGTAGTTAAACGCATTCGATCCCATTTCAATTAGTACGAAACCCCGTTGACACGAAAACCGACATCACATAATCCAGAAGGATTAGTTTCGATGTCGTGACGTAGAGGGATACAATTTCGTCACTAATTCAAAATTCCTAATCTAGCAAAAACATAAATCGAGTAAATAAACCCACATCGGCACGTGATTATAAAAATTGACGATGTTTCGACAAACAAAAGACCCGCGCTTAGACCCCCATGCGAGTCGCACGCCGGTCAGGCGACTCGCGGGGAGGCCTGTTCGGCCAAGACCATTTTCTCGTTTTCTCGACTTTCTACCCTTTTCGGTCCTTACATTAATATGCGACCTTCGCGACATATGTCCATATTTTGAGACTCGTCTTTTCTTTACGACTTTTAGTCAACGCGTGTAAAGACTATCACGTGAATCCATTTTCTAAAATTCATACACATCACGACACTAAAAAAACGACTTTGATCGACGGTCTCACACTATTAATTTTTGTGTCGACGACTCTTTAGTCGTATCCGACACATAATTAATTTAGACTCTATTCCTCGATGTGATAAGTCGGGACAAGGCATCGGGATTCGGGATCGGGCTATCATCACGCGGTTCCATATCTCCGTCCTTCGCTTAATACGCAATATAATGTGTATTTAATCGAAGTTTGTCCGTTTGCACAACTTACGGTCTAGTTTATATTTATTATATACGGGTCCGTTTCTAGTTAACGTTTACCATTTCCTATTCGATTATTCTATTTTATTGCTCGTTGTATTGTGAATTCCGGGTTGTATTCCGCCCATGTAATTTGTAATTTATTTACGAGTTTTCTATTTTTGATGTTTGCCATTTATTGCCTTAAATGAACATCACATGCTAAATCACTTTGACGTGAATCAAGATGCATTAAATGACGTAGTTAATCAACAACTCGCATGCTTAGCCCGAAAATGCTGTTTGCATATCATTTAATCGTTTTACTAGCGCGCGCACACGAACACGAACGATGTCTTAGTAGAGGCCGCCATGTGCGGGCGGGGTTGGGTGTCCTTAGTGGGCTTCCCAACACGTACCCTCACCCCTTACTCAGAACCTTTGGTTTCCGGATGTCCGAAACCCTTGGCGCACGAGAGTCATTCTATATACGAAAGCCGGTTTAAACGGTATCGATATTGCAATGCAAAGGGACGAGCCCCATGAACTCTGAAATCGAAGTGGGCCGTACTTTGTGCATAGCCCATGACGACATAGAGTGGGCTCGTATGGTTTCGAATAACCACAAAATTCGGTGGCGACTCCATTTTGACTTAAATTTCGAACCCGAGAACAATCTCACCACGAGATTCATTCGCCTACCCAAACCCGCGCGTGGCCGCGTCGGGGTGGACCTACGTCATGTCCACACATTAGTAATAGAATCTAAGAATATCGAATGTAAACGGCCTTACCCCTCGGTTAACAAAATTTGTAGATGTTAAATTTATAGAAGGGAAAAGAAACACAAACCTTTGAGGGAGAAAGTCGGGATTTTTCAACAAGTGGAGGTGCATATACATATGCTTGTCCAATACTATCTTGCTCAACATTTAATTTCGGGAAATTAGTTTCATGCTGCTGAAAATAGAAATAATCCATCAACCATACTCATCTATTGCTTCTACCATTTAACAACAATCTATGTCTTTGAATTGCATTCAAAAAATTAAACACAACTCATTTAATTTATTTATGCTACATGATCTTCACAAACAAGGCAATTTTCAAACACAACCCAAGTAACAGAAATTTTAAGTTTCAGTCCTTTTATTTTCCCCTGAAACTTACCCATCATTTAAACTGATATCAAACATTCATGAATAAACCCGTGAATCTCAATAAACTGATTTTAAGCATGTATCATAAAGCGATTATCTTCACTAATTATTCATGGAATCAAATTATTTGCAAAAAAAATTGACTAAATTGAACAACAAAGAAATCAAGCAATATTAAAAATCGATAAACTCAATTTGATCCAAAAACATACCTTAGATTAAGGGCCACAAGGAAATATATTGATGATAATCAGCGCGGATAAATCAAAATTGAGACTGGAATTGAAAAACGAACGAACAAGGGGATCGAATTGAATTGAAATATCGATAATAATCAGCCACATGGAACGAACGAATGGATGAAACAAGAGTTTCAGAAAAACAATGTAGAGAGAGTTGAAGAGGCGCGATGGATTAAACTAGGTTTTTGGTTTGATTAAGAGGGGAAGTGAGAGAGGCAATTAAAAGGGAGAGACGCGATATGAAAATTAGAGTGAAATGTTAGGCGGGGTGTAATTTTAGTAGATTATTGCGTAATTAATGATAAAAATATATTGATCTGAATTTTGACATGCAAAGGTGTCAAGAGTGGACGTGAGGTATAAAAGCAGGTCGACGCTTACAAAAGCGTCAATACTGAAGTGTCCAGAAAGTAAGGGATTTGTTGTAGTGTATCTTTATTGATTTCATCTACTAATAACTTGAATTGAAATCACTGTTGTGTACGCAGAATGCCTACCAAGAGGAGCTAGTAAACCACGAGACTGCTCCTGATGCTGCCGAAGTAGACCCGAATCAGACCTTTTTCAAGGTCGTGAAGGGGTACAAGAAAGGAAGTGTGTATGGTGTTGGGAATGCACACGGGATCTACTTCACACCCAGCGCGTCTCGGCACCTCCACACAGATGGAGTATACGCCAGCCGGATCAGCGTATATGGCGTCCAATAACGGACGCCAAGCCAGACGCCGGAGGAAGCTAAACGCGATCAAGATTGGCAGCATTCCGGGGACATGGCGTCTGACTGTGGACGCCAGGTGTCCCTGGATGGCGTCCACAGTCAGACGCCAACGTTAAGCATATGGCGTCCGACTGTGGACGCCATCCAGGGACACCTGGCGTCCACAATCAGACGCCAGCTATGGCGTCCACTGTCAGACGCCCGTTTCCATGGCGTCCAACAGTGGACGCCTGTTTTAAAAATGGGCGACTGGTCGTGGCTTCCACTTTCTGGCGTCTGTTTGCAGACTCCCGTCCCCGTATAGCGTCCACTGGCGGAAGCCATGGGATGGACGCCAGGGGCATCTATTCTTGTAGTGAGGAGAGCATACACCGTTATCCATTAAATTGGACTTTGATGTGACTAACAACGCGGCCGAGTATGAAGCATGCATTCACGGGTTGCAAGTCGCCGCTGATTTAGGAGTAACAAACCTCCGAGTCCACGGTGACTTATCTCTAGTCATCTACCAATCTCTCCAAAAATGGAAGACTCAAAACGCCAATCTCGTGGCCTACCAGGCGCGAGTAAGGGTTCTCGAAAAATAATTCCAAAAGGTAGAATACATTTATCTACCCCGGGAAGAAAACTAGTTCGCGGATGCACTTTCCAAATTAGCATCCTTACCAAATATCCCGGAGCATCTAACCAGCATGCCAATTTGTGTCGAAAGACGATCCGAGCCGGCATATATTCACGCCATTCAAGATATCGAAATAACTGATCCAGAACCTTGGTATCAGGTTGTTCTAACCTACTTGACGACAGGAGAATATCCTCCGGGAACTGAAAGCCGGGCCAAGAAAGCCTTGCGAAGACTGGAAACCCAATTCGTTCGTACGGACGACGGACAGTTATACAAAATGACGGCACAGGGGGCTCTTCTCCTATGTATCGATAAAATACAGGCCGAGAAGGTTATGTCCGAAGTGCACGATGGTGAAAATGGTCCGCATATGAACGCCCATATGCTAGCCCAAAAAATCATGAGGCTCGGGTACTATTGGAACAGCATAGAGACTGACTGTCAGTTATATGTCAAACACTGCCATAACTGTCAGATTTTTGCCAATGTACAACATATGCCATCTTCTCCACTATATACCATGACGTCGCCATGGCCATTCTCAACATGGGGAATTGATATAATTGGAAAGGTGAACCTTTCCGGGATGGGAGATCACTGTTTCATTTTGGTGGCTATCGACTACTTCACCAAATGGGTCGAAGCCGAGTCATACCGGATCTTGAATGCCAAGCATGTTGCCAAGTTTATCCAGAACAAGATTATATGTCGGTACGGGATCCCGCACGAGTTCATCAGTGATCACGGGACCCATTTCCAAGCTGAAATCGCTACTTTGTTAGCGAAGTATAAAATTCAAAGGCATACATCTTCGCCTTACCGTCCCCAAACAAATGGAGCGGTAGAGGCAGCCAATAAAACGATTGTCACCATACTTAAAAAGATGGCTGAGAATTACCAGGACTGGCCCGACAAAATACCCTTTGCCCTATGGGGGTACCGAACGTCGATTCGCACCGCAACCGGAGCAACTCCTTATTACTTGACAATACGGAATGGAAGCGGTCCAACCAGTCGAACTGGAAGTACCATCCCTTTGGATTTTACTTGAGAGCCAAGTTCCTGAAGCAGATTGGGTCCAAGCCCGATACTACTCGCTTGTTCTTTTAGACGAACGACGGTCCCGGTCCCTCAATAATATCCAAATATACCAAAAGATGATACAACGGGGTTTCAACAAAAGGGTTAGGCCCAAAAATATCAAAGAAGGAGATCTGATTCTAAAATCGGTCTGTGCATTACTACCAGTCGACCCAAGAGGAAAATTCAAACCTAATTGGGCTGGGCCGTACTTGGTTAAGAAGGTCCTATCAGGAGGAGCAGTGATGCTAACAGACTTGGACGGGAATGAATTCGTCAACCCAACCAACTTGGACCAACTGAAGCGCTACTACCCCTAAGCCTTGTCTCAATATCATTTGCAAAAGTTTATAATAATTTGTCATTTTATAAATTTTTCAAAATTATAAGCAAATCAATGAGCTAGGATTACTTATCCTACTGTCGCACATCTTGAACTAATAGTCTTGGTGTATTTCAAAAATTGCAAAAAAAACCTATGTTTGAACTACATTTGGTTTGATTCCGCTAATTGTGGATACATAGGCAACCCCTCAAAAGGGTACAACCACTGCAATAACGAAAAAGACGGAAACGGTATTCACTAATATGTCTGTTCCGGTCACGGAAACAATCCACCCGGCCTAGGATCCGGGCTGTACAATCGGGTTAATTGCGAACAACTGATCGTTTGACTTCCCTTGGTCTCCCCTTTCTCTTACTCCTTAGATCGGACCTTCCCAGCGGAAGTGGCCTGCTCCCTGCACAATGAACGCACAGGGCCTCGGAGGTTGTCCGAGGAAACCCTCTCCGATGCCTAAGTCAGTCCGTGAAATGCCTTGACGAACCTAGCTCGTGAGGAACTAGGTGGCGTTTTAGGAGTAAGAGTCTAGAGAGAGAAAATCCAACCCCCCTCATGTGGGAAATGGGGAGGTATTTATACCTTCCCACAAGAGAGAGAAGAGGAAGAGGAATGGTTGGATGGGAGAGTGACAAGTGGCGGCTTCCCATCCATCCATTCCCAATTACCTTAGGCAAAATGACAGGAGGGCCCCTGGGGTTTATGGCCCTGTCGGCCAGGGATTTCCCCAGGGCAGACAGTCTCCAAGTGGGGGGCTGCCGAGCCTTGGCAGGCTGCATTGGCCGGTGCTCTCGGCGGCTGACGGCCAACTTAACGTTTTCATGCTTTATTCTTGGTTCTTGCCGGGGGCTGGTCTTTCGACTCTTCGACAGGAATTGCCCCGGGGCCTGCATAGCAGGCGGTTTGACTGTCAGGCTGCCCACCCCCAATCAATTGGCCCTCGTCAGTAGGAGGGAAGTGAGACTTTTCCTCTGCTGGCGATCCTTGCTTGGAGGGGGGGTTGACTTCCATCTCTGTCGCAGCATTTAATGCTTCGCGCCTTCCCCATGGAACTTTGTACTGTTCCTGTCAGGAATGCAAAGAGGCAAGAATACTCCCGTAATGATTGCTCTTTTCTTCTGGGCGGATTTTGGGGAAACGTGATATGCACGAGCTGCCTATTTAGCGGTTCGCCGGAGCCGTTGCTCCCGACTTCGCCTTCGCCGGAGGAGAGGGAAGGCCTCTATCAGGATGGGCAAGCGCCCTAGGAGGTCCTCTCCTCCTGCCGTGCCTAGATTTAGGCGTTGCCCCCAGGGAGGGGGCTGCTATGACAGGGGGTGCCATGAGTGTTTTCCATGGCTGCACCCTGAACAATTCGGCCCTAATTCCGATACCGACTCTTCCCTGGAGTCGGGCCCTTCTTCGCCTGTAAAGAAAACAGGCTGTCGTTCTTGCGACGATTCTCGAGCCGTCCCTTTTGGAAGGGATTGGGAAGACAGCAGCCGTGATTCCGACGACAGTGAAGGCCTCGGCTGCCTGAGCGATAGGGACGAGGATGGGGCTGCAACTGACCCCTTTCTGGGTTCCCCAAGTTGGGACTGAGGTTCGGCTCTCGGGAGCCCAGGCAGTCCTGGAGATTACTCTCCAGATTTGGGGGACGACTAGGCCTGCGCGGCAGGGCCTTTAATTTCTGTCAGGCTGGAATTTTTCCAAGCCTTATGTAATTTTTCTTTCATGTATGCCTTATGATGTATTTTCCGCTTGCGGTGTTTTCAATGAAATGGATATTTTGCGCATTTGTTTTTTTTTTTTTTTTTTTTTTTTTTTTTTTTTTTTTGAATGGAGTCATTGATTGTCTTGTCTTTCTGACGTTTCCGTTTACCGAGGCCCTTCTTGAAAAAGGTGAGCAGTCGGTGTTCAGCGCGTGACACGTGGAAAATCTTCGCAGGTTTTGTCATGGGTTCAGCCTTTCGAACTTCTTTGGGCCCTTATATAAAAACCCATCTCTCCCTTCATTATCTTCTTTTACTCTTCTTGATACTCTTACCCCCCCTAACACTTTTTGAATTCCCTTCATCGATCAAGCGTTTCTTTCTTGGAGGAGCAAGGATCATCTCTTGTCGCCATCTTTGATAACCTCACCGGCGTTTTTAGGTTAGAACCCTTTTTCCTTTTTTGAATCTTTCGCTTCTTTTCTTCCCTTCCATAGCCTAGATGTCACGAGCCCGCCCCCTTTCTTTCGATTCTTTGCTCGGAGGGATTAGCGGCGGCGACGGTGGTCGTCGTGATGTAGCTTCTTCCTCCAGGGTTGGCCCCCGGGAGGGAGATGATTATAGGGGGGAGGGGGCTGAGTCACCTGACCCAGCTCCCTTTGATGTGATTGATTCCGACGATGAAGCCCTGGAGGTTGACCCCGCCAGGGTGGCCGGTCCTCTCATCCGCAGGGAGAGAGGGAGGACCTATTTTTTAGACAAGGAGAAGTACGTGATTCCCTTACAGACCTACCCCGAGGCCAAAAATAGGGACTTGCTCTTGGAATGCGACGCAGCTAGGACCATCGAGCAATTTTACAACTTTGGGGAGGGGTACACTGTAGTGATCCCTGGGGAAAGGGACACAGTATGTTGTCCCCCAGATGGGTGTGTAGCTGTCTTTCATAAGGCCCTAGAGTTTGGCCTGCGATTTCCATTGCATCCCTTCCTGGAAGACACTTTCAGGAGGATGAATGTCGCCATAGCTCAGCTGACTGCAACAGCTATTAGGGCTTTAGTGGCTTACACTTGGACTTGCCTGTTCCATGGTGAGGGGCCCTACATCGACGCCCTTCGCTTCATGGTTGGCCTTCAAATGGTGTCTTCATCAGGGGGGGATGGCTCCCCTGGTTATTGGTCTCTGCTGAGACAGAAAAAATACGCCCTGGTATGGCCACCCCTGAGCAGTCTCAAGGATTGGAAAAACAACTTCATATACGTCCACAGTGCGACGGGGTGGAAGATTCCCAGACACTTTAGGAATCATGTCCACACTCGCATGGAGACGCGTGAGGAGTATCATCCTCGCGTCGGGGGGAAGGCTCTGGAGGTCAGGCTGACCAACAAGGAGAAGATTCTGATTGAAAAATTTGAGATCGTGGCGGACAAACATGGGAACTTTTGCCCTGTTTTCTGGCTCCCTCACGCGGAGCTTATCACTACTGACGAGTACCTGCTTCCCATGGGCCTGATTCGTGGCCTTGAAGGTAGTTCTAGGGTTTTCTTGTTGTCGCGGTTTTCCAGGGATTTCATCTCTCCCTGCTTTTTAAATGATCACCTCTCCTTTTCTGCAGATTCCTATTCTTGGACCTGGACCAAGAAGCAGGTCAGAAGGTTAGGCCTGAGCGAGGAATTGCACGTTCTTTCAAAGCGCCCTTCTCTTCCGCCAAACTTTAAGAAAGGAAGTAAGGCCTTGATGAAGCTCGTGAAAGACTTCGCTGCAGGTCGAAGATTGCCTCTTCCTCCCCGGCTGCCTTCATCGAAGCCGGCGACTCCTACTCCCAGCATTCATGAGGGGGAAGCGGAGGTTACCTCAGGGGCTACTCCTTCCCCTGGCCAGAAGCAGGGTGCTTCTTCAGCTGGCCCTCGGATCTCGCAGGGAACGCAGCCTGGAGACTCGGAGGGGACCGGGGAGAGTACTCCCTTGGAAGTGAGGAGAAAAAGAGAGAGGGAGCCCCCCAGCGCTGATGTGGTGGATTTGGAGGCAGATGTCTCTACCCCGGATGCGAAACGCCCTGCTCGTGAGCCTTCGAGCGTTCCCTTCCCAGAGGAGAATGTGGAGTTTCACTACACGGCTGGGGATAGCGTGGACGTTTCGGGCCTACTTTCTGACTCTGGGGCTGTCCTGGCTGACCGCCTTACAAAGATGGTAACTTCTACTTCCCACCAAGTGCTTCAATATATCCAACGCACCTCCAAGGTTATGTTGGCCTCTGCAGAACTGGCAGCTCTCAGCCGTCTGAGCGATGAAGAGCTAACAGTTACCCCTGGGGCTCCTCCTCCTGACCGCCTGGCTATGGTAGAGAGGGACGCTGCCTTGATAAGCTCCTTGAAGGACAAACTGGAGGAGGCCAAGAGGCAGGCTGATAACTGGAGGGTGCAGGGGGAGATGGCTGTGAAGGAAGTTGCCAAGCTGGGGGCCGACCTGCAGGAGAGCCGACAATCATTGGACCGTGCTAACATATCTTTGGCTGAGATGGGGCATTTGAAGGGAAGGGTGGCTGTTTTGGAGGAGCAGCTGTTACAGGCAAAGTCGGCTTTTGACCAGGCACAGTCGGCTTTTGATCAGGCCAAGGGAGAATGGGCAAAGGAGAAAGAGTCTTTGGCTGCGGAGAACGAGGAAGCGGTGGGTGCCAGCTTTGTGAGTGGCGCCAATTCCTCTCTGGTATTAGTCATGGAAGTGATAGGGGAGATGTTCCCTTCTTTTGACGAGGACGCTTTCCGGAGCCTGTACTCTGCTAAGGACGAAGCCCGGGTGACTAGGCAGCCTGAAGCAGACGCCAACGCCCGCCAGGATGCCGCATGATGCCCCTTCTCTTTTATAAAAACTCTGCATTTTCTTGAACCAGTGTTTCATGGTTTTTCTTGTAATATTTTGCTACTCAGTTCTTCTGACTTTGTAAAATTTTTCCACCCTCCACGGGTTGTTTGTAGGATATTTTCCTTTGCTTCCTATGGCATTACTGTTTTGAGGACCTTTTTCTCGTATGTTTGATTGCGCCTGTCATGGCCTCTCTCTGGTTTTTCGTTCAAAGTCCGGGGGGCCTGCCCCCTGTCTGCCCAGAGGCGAGCAGGGTGGTATTTGCGTTTTTATACAAGGTTGGGGGGCTTGCCCCCAGTCCTTGTTGGTACGGCCTGACCCTGGCTTTTCGTTCAAAGTCCAGGGGGCCTGTCCCCTGTCTGCCCAGAGGCAAGCAGGGTAGCATTTGCGTTTTTTATACAAGGTTGGAGGGCCTGCCCCCAGTCCTTGTTGATACGGCCTGACCCTGGCTTTTCGTTCAAAGTCCAGGGGGCCTGCCCCCCGTCTGCCCAGAGGCAAGCAGGGTAGCATTTGCGTTTTTTATACAAGGTTGGAGGGCCTGCCCCCAGTCCTTGTTGATACGGCCTGACCCTGGCTTTTCGTTCAAAGTCCAGGGGGCCTGCCCCCCGTCTGCCCAGAGGCAAGCAGGGTAGCATTTGCGTTTTTTATACAAGGTTGGAGGGCCTGCCCCCAGTCCTTGTTGATACGGCTTGACCCTGGCTTTTCGTCCAAAGTCCAGGGGGCCTGCCCCCTGTCTGCCCAGAGGCAAGCAGGGTAGCATTTGCGTTTTTTATACAAGGTTGGGGGGCCTGCCCCCAGTCCTTGTTGATACGGCCTGACCCTGGCTTTTCGTTCAAAGTCCAGGGGGCCTGTCCCCTGTCTGCCCAGAGGCAAGCAGGGTGGCTTGCGTTGGGGGGTTCACTTTTCCTGATTTTGGCAACAGGGGGGCCTCCCCCTATTGCCCCCTGCTCGTTTGTTTGTGAAAGTGTGAACAGACAACGAGTATAAATTTGTATCTTCTCATTTCTTTAAAAATTCCTTTGACATTGGGGTGGTCGGAGCCGTCGACATTTTTTGATCGTCCTCCGCCTTTTTACTGTAAAAGTGAAAACTGCCTACGATTCTGTTTAGACGTAGTATTTTTTTAGCGTATCTGCATTCCAATGAGCGCTCGGCTCCTGTCCCTCTAGATTGGATATCCTGTACGTGCCTGGACCCAAAACCTGAGTTATTTGGTATGGGCCCTCCCAATTGGCACTTAGTTTCCCATGCTCTCTTGATTTTCCAGTTGCCTGTGTTTTTCTTAGGACTAGCTCGCCTACCTGAAAGCTCCTCTGCCGGACTTTGCTATTGAAGGCTTTCCTCATTCGCTGCTGGTAGGCAGCGATATTTGTACCAGCTTCCTCTCTTAGCTCACTTACCAGGTCCAGGGCCTCGACCATCACGGCTTCATTCTCAGCCTGGTTGTACAGTTGGGAACGCAGAGAGGGAATCCTTGTCTCAATCGGCAATAAAGCCTCTGCTCCGTACACCAAGCCAAATGGGGTCTGGCCCGTAGACTCCTTCCTGGTAGTTCGGATGGACCAGAGTATGCTGGGGAGTTCATCAGCCCACCTACCCTTGCAGTCATCCACCATTTTCTTCAGGCCATTCAGAATTTGTTTGTTGGCTGCTTCTGCCTGTCCATTGGTTTGAGGGTGACAGACTGCTGAGTAGGCGACTGAGATGTTATGGCTTTCTAGCCAGATCCTTAGTGGGTCATTATCGAACTGCCTGCCGTGGTCGAACACTAGCATCTTCGGTACACCGAACCGGGTAATGACATTCCGCCAGATTACCTTTCGGACAGCCGGCTCAGTGATGTTGGGCACTGCTTCAGCCTCCACCCATTTGGTGAAGTAGTCTATGGCGACTATCAAAAATTTTCTGCCCCCTGTGGCCACTGTGAAGGGCCCTAGAATGTCCATCCCCCATTGAGCAAAGGGAATGGGAGATAGGATTGGCCTGAGCTCCTGGGCCGGGGCATGGATCGACGGGGCGAAGAGTTGACATTTTCTGCATTTCTGGGCCAGGCTACTGGCATCTGCCAGCATGGTAGGCCAGTAGTAGCCTGCCCTGAGGGCCTTGTGGGCCAGCGACCTCCCGCCGATGTGATGTCCACAAATTCCTGAATGGATATCATCCAACACTTCAGCGGCCTGATCCGCCCGTAGGCATTTAAGCAGGGGATAAGTAAAGGATTTTTTGTAGAGTTCTCCATTAACGAATATGAACCAGGCTGCTTTAGCCTGTACCTTCCTTCTTTGCAATGGATCTGGTGGTAGGGCACCGTGCCTCTTATACTGGACGAAAGGGGTCATCCAGCTTTCTGGCTCTTCTTCCATGGTATTAATCTCTTGACCAGGATTAGTAGACCTTTCGTGTAAAACGTCCACCCATACCGACCTCCGGATGTCCTGCAGACTGGAGCTTGCCAGTTTTGACAGGGCGTCTGCTCTGTTGTTCTGGGATCGGGGAATTTGTTTGATCTCGTATGATTTCAGGCTGGATAGTTCTCTTTTTACCATTTCTAGGTATGAGGCCATTGTTTGGTCTCTGGCTTCGTATTCCCCATTAATCTGGTTGGCGATGAGTTGGGAATCTGTCGCCAAGATAATTCGCTCCGCCCCTGCAGCCTTAGCTAACCTGACGCCTGCGAGTACTGCTTCGTACTCTGCCTCATTGTTTGATGCTGGGAAGACGAACCTGAGAGCATGTTCAAAGTCGGCTCCCTCTGGGCTGGTTAATACTACGCCTGCGCCTGCGCCGCTGGCCGTGGAGGACCCATCAGTGTGCACGACCCACTCCTGGGCAGGGGCTTCCTCTTCCCCTGAATGGGAGCACTCAGCCAAAAAGTCTGCCAGGGCTTGGGCCTTGATGGCTGTTCTTGGCTGGTAAGATATACCCAGCCCACTCAGCTCAATTGCCCATTTTAACAACCTTCCCGATTTTTCGAATTTTTCCAACACCTTTTCCAGGGGTTGATCGGTGAGGACAATGACTGGATGCGCGTCAAAATAAGGTCTGAGCTTCCGGGCTGCAATTATGACCGCGTAGGCAGCCTTTTCAACCATGGGATAATTCTTCTCAGCTGCCCCCAGCGCATGACTCACAAAGTATATAGGCTGCTGGGTGCTTGCTTCTTCCCGCAGGATGACTGCGCTGACAGTTATGTTAGTTACCGCGATGTAGAGAAAAAGTTTCTCTCCTGCTATTGGTCTTGCCAAGGTAGGGAGACTCTTAAGATGGTCTTTCAGTTGCTCGAAGGCTTCTCTCTGCTCGCTTTCCCATTTGAACTGTTTGTTTCCTTTCAGAATTTTGAAAAAAGGAGTGGCTCTGTCTGCTGATCGGGCAATAAATCGTGCCAAGGCGGCCATTCGTCCTGTCAGGCGCTGGATGTCCCTGATGGTCTTGGGTTCAGGGAGGTCTAAGACCGCCTGAACTTTTTCAGGGTTGGCATCAATACCCCGAGAACTGACCAAGAAACCTAGGAATTTTCCGGAGCGGACTCCAAACGTGCACTTTTTCGGATTCAGTTTCATTTTGTAAGCGCGCAGAGAGCTGAAGGTTTCCTGCAAGTCTGTCAGGTGTTCCTTGTCTTCCCTGCTTTTTACGATGGCATCGTCAACATAAGCCTCGATGTTTCTACCTTTCTGCTTCTCAAACACTTTATCAACTAGACGCTGGTACGTAGCCCCCGCATTTTTGAGCCCGAAGGGCATCATCTTGTACATGTACGTGCCCGAACTAGTGATGAACGCGCACTTCACCCTGTCTGGCCGCCATAAGTACACTTGATGGTAGCCTGAAAAGGCGTCCAAGAAGCTTAGCATGGTGTAGCCACTAGTGGCGTCTACCAATTGATCGATCCGAGGGAGCGGGTAGCAGTCCTTCGGGCAGGCTTTGTTCAGGTTCGTAAAGTCGACGCACATTCTCCATGCTCCAGACGACTTTTTGACCATAACAACATTTGCCAGCCATTCTGGGTAGTCGCAGACTTCAATGAAGTCTGCTTTCAGGAGCTTATTGATCTCCTCCTTGATTGCTGCGTCTTTTTCTGCAGACATATTTCGTTTCTTCTGCTTTACGGGACGAGCCTCCGTGCTTACGTTCAGCTTGTGAACGATGCATGAGGGGTCAACGCCGGGCATTTCGTCTGCGGAATAGGCAAACACGTCCTTGTTTTCTCTCAGAAGTTTAACCAGTTCGGCCTGGTAGGATTCCTCCAAGCCTGTTCCTACCAGGACCTGTCTTCCTGGTTCTAAGTCCACCAGCATGCTGTCGCCTCCCGGTTCCAGGCGGTCGGGAATCGGGTGCTCAACTGGGACTTCGCCTTCCCTGCAGGGGGAACTGTCAGCTTTTCTTTTTCCTTTCCTGTCCTTCTCGTGTTCTTGTAGGGCCACGGAGTAGCATTGTCTAGCTGACTCCTGGTCCCCACGTATCTTTCCTTCCAGCCCGAAGTCTGTGACATATGCAATGGTGAGAGCTCTGATGGAGATTGCGGCCTCGATTTCATCCAGCGTGGCCCTGCCAATCAGGGCATTATAGGCAGACCTTGCGTCCACAACAACAAAGGTTGCCCTGACATTTCTTGCTGTGGAACCCTCTCCGAAGGTTACGGGCAAGTCAATGACGCCCATGGGCATCACGCCGGCCCCACTGAATCCATACAGGGATCCGGGAGCAGGCCGTAGATGCCTTTTTTCTAGGCCCATTTTTTCGAAAGCATCCTTGTACAAAAGGTTGGTATATGCGCCCGTGTCTACCATACATCTTCGCACAATATGGTTGCTGATTTCCAGAGACAGCACCAGAGGATCACTGTGTGGATATATCACCCGCCCTGCATCATCAGGGGTGATGCTTAGTGTCACTCCCTTTGGGCTCCCTTCTTTCTCAGCGTAGCAGATTTGGTTTCTCAGCTCGCGCATTTGCCTTTTTTGACTTCTTCGGCTGAGCTGGCCCTCAGTGCCCCCTGAAATCACGTGGATTATCATCCGGTTCTGCGCAGACCCCTCGGGTTTCTCAGACACTTCTTTCTGAGACTTGTTTTTAGCTGCGTAGTTGGCCAACCATCCGTTCCTGATTAATTTCTCAATTTCATCCTTCAGGTGACGGCATTCTTCAGTGGTGTGGCCAATACAGTCGTGGAAGGTGCAGAATTTCTTTGGGTCGCCTTTTGGGCTGCGAGGTTTGCTTGGACGGTTCCATTTGGCAGTTTCTTTTTCCAGTTCGAATATTTCCGCCCTGGACTTGTTCAGAGCGGTGTAACTATCGAATCTGGGTTGGTAGACTGGGCGTTCTCTCTTGGGAGTGTCTCCCTCCTCTTTTTGCTTGCCTGGTTCACCTCTGCCCTTTCCACCCTGCGGTCCCCCTTGAGGCTTTACTTGGCCTGCTGGGGTGTCCGTCAGGCCGTGGAACTCCTCCTGCAGAATGAACCCCTCGGCGATTTTTCTGGCCATGGCCAAGTTTTCTGGCTGAGCCCTGATCATCTGATTTTTCATTTCCCCTGGAAGTAGGGAGATTGTCAGGGCGTAGGCGGCGGTGGAATCGTCGATCTCCCTAACCTGCTGGTAGGATAGATCGAATCTTCTCATGTATTCTCTCACACTCTCGCCCTTCTTTTGTTTCAAGGTCATGAGGTCGAAACGGGTGAGACGTCTTCTTTTGTTTCCAGCATACTGCTCAAGGAAGATCTCAGCTAACTCTAGGAAGAACCTGATTGACCCCTGGCGGAGATCTCTGAACCACCCCTGCGCAAGTCCTACCAGGGTGGTAGGGAAAACTTTGCACCAGATGGCGTCATCTACATCGTACATTCCCATGTGGCTCTCAAAGGCTGCCAGGTGGTCTTCAGGGTCCGTCGTCCCGTCAAATTTGATGGTGGGCATTTTGATTTTTGGAATGGGGTACTCCTGTACCTCAGGGTGCAACGGGGTTTTCGTAGGCCTGCCCACCAGTCGTGACCTGCTCTCCCCAGACTGGTTACCATGAGATTCCCATTGTTTATGGGTTGGTTTCCTCGTACTGGGGGAGCGGTGCCTCGGCGGCGGCCTGCTAGCTGCTTCATCCTCTGTTCCCGAGGGGGTCTGTCTGGGCCTCTTCCTCTGGGAGTGGCAGAGGTTTTCACCCTGATGATATCTGGATTCGAGCGGTTGCCCTCGGTTGAGCCTGGACTGCAAACTGTGGGATAGGCCAGGGGCTGACTGTTCCTTGGCTGCAGGAGTTAGCCTGGAGAAAACTCCGCCCGGCCTTTCCCCTAAGCGTTTTGACATGGGCTCCCTGGGCCTCATGCGCTCCTGTAATCCTTGAGATAAGCCTCCCTGCCCTCCAGACGCTGATTCTGTCGTGTGAATAGAGAACGCCTGCTGGACAGGTGGTTCTGGTTTGTCGGCGGTAATGCGCCTCTGCACATGTGCATATATTTGGGCTGTTCTTCTTGTTTTTCTCTGAGCGTTTCTGGCGGCGGTCCGCCTCGTGCCCCCGGCCTCGTCCCTGCTGACTGGGGACGGTTGCCTAGGAGCCGATGCGACCCTGCCTACCAAGTCCTCAGGTGTGAACTCCTGATCCAACATCGCCGAGAAGAACGCGGCCGCCTGCGCCATCTGAGCTGGGGTCAGGTTGAGAGCACGCCCAGGGCGTGCCCCCAGCTCGGGTGTCGCAGCGGCGTTAGATCTACCGAGGGGATTGGTTCCCTCTACCCCAAGGATTGTGGCAGGAGGGACCCTCTCCGACAGCGGCATTCCGTACAGGGGGGTCACCGGAGGGACCGTCGGACCCGCTCCTGCACTATCATCGACAATTTCTGGCATGTTTGTGTTTAATTTTGTGGTTATGAGTGGTTGATTTTAGTGGGTAACTCGTGAGCACAACCGTAAGTTCCCCACAGACGGCGCCAAATTGTTCCGGTCACGGAAACAATCCACCCGGCCTAGGATCCGGGCTGTACAATCGGGTTAATTGCGAACAACTGATCGTTTGACTTCCCTTGGTCTCCCCTTTCTCTTACTCCTTAGATCGGACCTTCCCGGCGGAAGTGGCCTGCTCCCTGCACAATGAACGCACAGGGCCTCGGAGGTTGTCCGAGGAAACCCTCTCCGATGCCTAAGTCAGTCCGTGAAATGCCTTGACGAACCTAGCTCGTGAGGAACTAGGTGGCGTTTTAGGAGTAAGAGTCTAGAGAGAGAAAATCCAACCCCCCTCATGTGGGAAATGGGGAGGTATTTATACCTTCCCACAAGAGAGAGAAGAGGAAGAGGAATGGTTGGATGGGAGAGTGACAAGTGGCGGCTTCCCATCCATCCATTCCCAATTACCTTAGGCAAAATGACAGGAGGGCCCCTGGGGTTTATGGCCCTGTCGGCCAGGGATTTCCCCAGGGCAGACAGTCTCCAAGTGGGGGGCTGCCGAGCCTTGGCAGGCTGCATTGGCCGGTGCTCTCGGCGGCTGACGGCCAACTTAACGTTTTCATGCTTTATTCTTGGTTCTTGCCGGGGGCTGGTCTTTCGACTCTTCGACAGGAATTGCCCCGGGGCCTGCATAGCAGGCGGTTTGACTGTCAGGCTGCCCACCCCCAATCAATGTCTTTTATTAAAAACCCGATAAACTCGGCAATTTCAAAATTACATCAAAAAAAAGGGCAAACACACGAAAAAAAGCACACCACAAAAAAATAATAGTAATACTTAGATAATAAAAATAAGGAGACTTAGGGCATTTTGCCATTTCCTTTGTCCTTCGGGTCGCGTGGAGCCCGATGTCGACGGGGCGAGGGCGAGCGTTCCCGGATCACTAAGGGAACCTGTTTTGCTCGAACTCGTTTCTTCGACAGCGGGTCTTCTGCCTTTATAACTGGTCCAAGTCGAGCCCGCACGTGCTCGGCCGGTAGCCTCTCTCGAGGACCAAGTCGGTCCTGAAACGCCAATTTTGGGCCGAGTCTCCTTTCCAAGTCAGTCTGGAGGCTCACTTTCCCCCGCGCACATCTAGCACTGGACCCTTCAGCTTGAGTCCTAGGTTTCCCTCTACGACCTGACATTAGACCGACCAATGTAGCTGGAGTGTCACCTTCCTCAAATAAGCCTCGATTATTTTTGACTTGCTCCCTCCGCAGCAAGGCAAAAGCTTCATCAACCTTTAAAGCAGCTTGGGCCTTCGCAGAATCGGTTTTAGTCCACTTCACATAAGAATCCGATACCCAAATTGAATGAAGAGATTTGGGAATGGGCCAAGTGGGCCGGGTGTACCATCTTTGTATCCAAGTGTCGCACATCACATCAGTCAGTTGGATAGATTCACTCAACTGCTTCAACCTCCAGAATTCTTTGGGTCCAACCATACTGCCTTAGTATGCGGTCGGGGTAAAGGTGAACTGTCTGCCTGAAAAACAAGATTACCTGATAACGAGCCTTATCCCTCGGGGCCAGGCCCGTCCAAACATAAATGGGCCACCATGGCACTACCCATCGAATCAGCGGGCCACCATGGAAAGACAACACTTCGTCCCAATATTTCTGAGTAATATGGCGCGAAAAATCAATAGCCCGTCTCCTCGTCATCACCGGATTAGGTCGGTATCGACTTGGGTCAAGGGGAGGATCTATGACCGATAGCCTCTCAAATAGCCGAAGCTGAAAAAGGAAACAAAAAATAAAAGTTTTCGAGGAAAATAGATGTCCGCCTAAGGGTACTCGATCGAGTGCCTAGGGGTCACTCGATCGAGTGACACCCCTGAAATTGGGCAGGAAACTTTTTACAAAGGCACTCGATCGACTGCCAGGGTGACTCGATCGAGTACCCACGGTAGCAGGAAATCGCGAGAAAAAAGTCAAAAATTCGATAAATTAAGAAATCAAAAATCAGAAAAACCCAAAGCGATATAACTGCAATAAACGGGTACTCCCGGTCAGACGAACCGACGAATCCCTCTTACGATTATCCAAACCTTGGATAATTTCCCTCGTAATCAGCCAAGTCGGACTATGCTCCGTCTCCATCAGGTCAACCACGGTAAAAAGACAAACATCGCCCATACACGACAATAAATTCCTATGACCTTCAAAGGCATAAACGTGGAGCATACAAAAAGAGAAAGCCCTACGGCTGTGGGCCGGTCTGACCCGGACATCATGAGGGTTCAAAAATTTCTCGGCCAAGTCGATCAAAGAAATAGTATCACCTTCAGCCATTCGAGATACTTCATTATGAGAAAGTCCTAAAAATTCCCGTAGCTTCCTCCGGGGATCATGGACTGAAAACGGGACAGCAGGATGAAGTATAGGGTTCCATCCTCCCACAGCAGCAATCTCCTCGGGTAAAGGACAAATTTTGCCCCGAAGAAAGGCAAAAACATGATATGTGT
The DNA here is from genome assembly GCA_958450325.1 of Agrostemma githago. NCBI lineage: Eukaryota > Viridiplantae > Streptophyta > Magnoliopsida > Caryophyllales > Caryophyllaceae > Agrostemma > Agrostemma githago. The sequence goes on from OY288243.1 coordinate 54,387,687, forward strand.
CGTCCCAATAGGACAAACAAGCATCAAGGAAGTGGCGATCCACCTGCATCTGACGGAACGTATACAGCTGAGTAATACCCGTCTGGTTTAAAGCTACCCTATCAGTGTCTCTAAAGTGTCGGGACCATTCTTGCAACATCGTGGTCAATGGCTCAATCCCCATGGCTAAACTTCTCGAAAAGAATAAGGTGCTTTCTTTTTGAGGAGAAGAGAATTGTGAAATGAATTGTGAGGAAAACTAATGCAAGGGAGGGGTATTTTTAGCATCAAGTCTTACCAACCCTCTTTCCATAACCCGTTTCCATAAAAGTTTCCTAATTCTAGTGGGTATATGCATACAGGCCCAGTCTCGGATTCCTCAATTTTAGCCCAGGAATAAGTCGTCCCGAGTATTCCTATTTTTTTTCAAAAGAGTCAAAATTTTCAAAAAAAAAATCAAAATTTTTTTCAAAAAATCCCAAAATTCAAATTTTTATTCCCCAGCGCGAGTCATATTTTTACCTACGTGTTCCATGCAAAAATTTATGTAACTGATACAGGTACGACTTGAGGCTTCAGAGGCAAGCCCGCACAACTCATATATCTCCCCAGCAAAAAGCTCTAGGCGGCATATCTCCCGAATCAGCACGGGATGAGCCTACATACAGGCGCACCCGGGACTTAGACAACGAGTCCGAATCCCCACGGAGTTATCAGCATCAGCTCAGGCAGGACTTCTATTTTATGGCTGGCGAGCCTTTCACGCAAGTCTAATGGACTATAAACGACCCGACCGGAAGTCTACCAGGTCTTCATCCTCGATGAGCCTGGTAGCTACTCTGACTTTCGCCTTGTCCATGCCTCAGTCAGAGTGGGGGCTCTATAGACACCCACATTTGGCTGCTAGGTGTCTATAGCAGTTTGCAAAAAGCACCCGATGATGATCAGACGCAAACGTGTTTCTACGCGCTAGGATATGGGCTCAAAACCGTTAGTTTCTGGATTGGGCTTTTTATGGAGTACAAATCTCACAAAACTGACCTCAAATTCAGGCCCAGCGGGTCGTTTCCAATCAAAAAAGACTAATTTGGGTCAAAACCGACACCGGAAATAAAATCGTCTTCTAGCGACCTTGTCAAACCCCAGTCAAAGTCGCTTCCGAGACACAAAATATCCATGCAAGTATCAAAAGTCCAATCCAAATACAAGATCTACAAAAATATCCAACCCGAGGTCGAAAAGTCCGGACCCCTTCGCTCCAGCTGACCCACTCGATCGAGTGTCAGCCCACTCGATCGAGTGGGCCCTCAACAGACTTGTTTTGCATCAGCATTGGGCCACTCGATCGAGTCAGCAGGGCACTCGGTCGAGTAGCCCTAGGTTGGGTGCGGGAGCATTCCTATATATACCTCCCTTCGCATGCACAATTAACACACTTATTTTACAAACCTACTCTACACATTCAAGAACCCTAATTACCCTTTCTTCAACCTAAACCCTAGCATCTAGGAAACCTCGAACCCTAAACCACCATAACTCGATCTACGTAACCTCGACACTCCCGTGCTCAAGCCACAATTAAACGAGTCTCGTCCGAGAATACGAAACATGTAGGTTGAGGGTGCAACAAACCCTCTTTCTTCCCATTTCTTCTCTTCCTCTCTCGCGTCGATCTTCCTCGTCTTTCTCATCTTTTTTCCGTTTTTTTTATTTCTAATATCGATAATATTACTAATATTAAGACATTAATTTACTCGCTAATTCGTGTCGAGTGTAAAGGATGACGGGATAAGGAAATCCGAATATACAAGGGTGTTGCACCCGATGTTGCCGGTCGCTTATCCCGACACCCCGCGCGCTTGATTGTTGAAGAGAGTCAACATAAACAATAGTTTTTTTATTTTGTCATCATCATTATTATCGCATATACACAGATTTCTAAAACTATTCCGAATTGACCACGTTTAAAGGCGATATTAGCATAAGACCCTTCTAACCCTTTTACGAGTTGTAACAGTGGTGGAGCCCTCTCGAGGAGCCCCGCCCTAATAAACACTCAAAGCCGTGATGGGATTGCAATATTCGCCTTTAAACGCGCCCGATTCTTTTTTATGAACCGAGACCCGTTGATGCGGATTCGACATCACAAAATACCGCAAGAATTTATTACGATGTCGAGATGCGGAGGGAATCCTATTTTTTTCAAAAAGTTTGAAGCGTCGTTCTTTAGATTCGATACCAACTCAATAGTCGGATATCGTATCTAAACGAATTAGTCAATAAATTTCGCTAATACGAATTCGTTGATGCTAAAGTAGTGGTCACATAATTCGAAAGAATTAATTAATGGCACTATAAACGCGGAGATAATTTATTTCGTTTTAGTTTAATTTAAACGACTTTCAACTTTTTTTAGATTTCGCTCTAAGTATTAGATATTGATTTCATAATCAAATATCGGATGCGACGAGCATCAAAATCCGAATCGAGCACAAATCATACAATATTTTTGCCCGATTTGACTAAATCAGCGATTTTCAAAAATAAGAAAAGCAATTTTGAAATCCCTACAAATTGCAAAACGAACCATAGTTCGTACAGGGGTCGCTCAACCGAGTGCCATAGGCCACTCGATCGAGTGACATCCCAAATATCGAGGCAAAATGCATTTTTGAGGACCACTCGATCGAGTCTCTCAATGACTCGATCGAGTGGCTAACTACTTGATCGAGTCTCTTAGTGACTCGGTCGAGTAACACCTCAAATTTTGGGCATACCCATTTTCCGAGGCACACTCGGTCGAGTCCTTCAATGACTCGATCGAGTGCCCTTTCATCACGTCAAAACGTGAGCCCTAAACATATTCCGAGCCTCGTAAAATATTTTCGTGACTTCGGTCAACACGTGTCAAGTCAATCACGTGTCACACTACTTTCCAAAATCATGCATCATGTCGTTTATGTCGTTCTATAGCATTTTTATATCATTCGCAAACCGTTATTATCGTTATCACCGTTACTAACTTGTTTGTTTATGTCTTTTCATCCTACTTTTATTTCGTTTGATTTATTGTACTAAAATGAATCTCGCATGCTAAATACAACTTTGACGTTAATTTTAGATGCATTAAATCGAAATAGCAACTTATTCAAATTTTTCGCATGTCTAGTCAAAACAATGTTTGCATATCATCTCATCGTATTACTAACGCGCGTATGAAAACATCAAACGATATCTTAGTAGAGGCCGCTAATGCGCGGGCGGGGTTGGGTGTTCTTTGTGAACTTCGCAACACGTACCCTCACCCCTTACTCAAAACCGTGGTTTCTGGATATCCGAATCCATTGGCATACGAGAGTCATTCAACACACGGTATCCGACAATGTCGGTATCGGTATTAAAATGCAAAGGGACGAACCCAACAAACTCTGACATCCGAATGGGCCGTACTTTGTGCGCGGCCCACTAAGATATAGAGTGGGTTCGAACGGGCCCGAACTCCCACAAAGTTTGGTGGCGACTCCACTTCGATTTAAATTTCAATTCGATCCATCTCATATGGAGATTCATTCGCCTCCCTAAACCTGCGCGTGGCCGCGTCGGGTGGACCTATGTCATGTCCACTAGAATACAAATCATGCATCTCTGAAAAGTGGCTGGGGCGTTACATAATCCGAAGGGCATCCTACGATAAGCGAATGTAACACCCCGTATTTTTCGAACAATGTTAAAATTTTAAACATTTATTTAAACCAAGTTTAACACTTGAAAAATTATTTTCGTGAATAAAAATATTTTCTTTCGCCAACTTAAAAACTATTTCTTTATAAAAACATATGAATTTATTTATCAAATTATTAACATTTTAACTTTCGCTAAGTCGAGTTTAAAACAAGCCTTTTTATGAATAAAAACATGTCGTCCCGACAATATAAAATATTTTTCCGGCTTATAAATTTTTAAAATGTTTATCGATTTATTAAAATAATATTTTGAAACCTACGTGCACAAAGACGTAACACGAACAACTGATATTGCCCGTCTAAGGACACATGGCACGAATTCCTAGGTGGAAAGTGCCACTTGCATTTTCCATCATTACATGCGTTTAATGCACGTACTTTCACACAATTCATCGTCTGTTTTAGACACCGTCTCACGAGTCTTGTTTTGAAATCTAAATATAAGGCTCCCGTTATTTTAATCTGTTAACCATATACGTAACTTTTTTAGAAAATGATTTTATTTTTAACTCGTGTAAAAATTCTTTTATCAATATTTTCTAAACGGTTTTAGATTTCGAGTTTTAATTTCAACCTATAAATTCAAAATCAAAAATTTCGATAACGATTTTTACATAATCTGTAACGAATTTTTCAAAAACGAAAAATTGACCCATATGAGGCCGATGTCACGCCTACCTCATACACATACATCACTTTGATTTGTCCACTTCGAATTTCCTATAAATACAACGTACTACCTTACACATCAAAAATTCATTTTTACAATTCATTTAATTTACTACTTCACTACTACTACTACTACTACTACTACTACCACTTCCACTATTTTCCTCTTCAAAAATTTCCTATATATATACATATATATATATACACAAATACTTCATTTTACAAAGGTAGTAAACTCAAAAATCATCTTGAAAGTTACTACATCTTTAACAAAATCAAATTAATTATTAAGTTCCCTTTATGTTCTTCATTTATTCATCAAGTTCTTATTTGTTTTGTTAAGTTAGTAATATAACATACACATACACCATCCAATTTCTTATTCTCCTAAACACTTATATTTCCTCTTAGTTTACGTATACATTTTTCATAATAAAAAATCGCTTCCTCTTCTTATTATCTCTTGTGAGGCCGTGTTTGATTAGAAGAAGGAGGTGAAGAATTTCTGAGACTAGAAAATGTAAAAAAAATCTGGCAACCTCTGATCTAATTCTCTAATAACTTTAATAAGTATATAATAAGCTATTAAGGTAACCAAGCTTTTCTTCTAACATCATTTTTATATATAAGTATATTTATGTTACTAATATAGTAATACTAGTGTACTAACCCGTGAAAATTCACGAGTTGAGGCGTTTTCTATGGCATTAGAACATATTGAAAAAAATTAATAAGCAGTATAACAGAAAGACGTTATTGCGTGGTACATTTGTGAAATTATTGAACTTAGAGAAATAATATTTTTACGGTATGGTCATTATCTAAGTTTATAAACTAATATGGCTCCGTGGACACAAATTTGACTTGAAAAAACGAAAAAGTATACGTTATGTTGAATCAATAGTTTATAGACGACCTGTTTTATGAAAAGTTTTACCATGAATTGCTTGAAAATGATTCTAAATACTGAACGACATATTTTCACATAGACTTGATACCAATTAGAATACAAAATATTAAAGAGGAATACCCATCATAGAAATCACCACACAATCAAATTGGTGTTCTTACACATTTACACACCTCACTTTCTTATCTAATTACTCTAATATCATCATTCTTAGATTACCACTCCAAAATTTTCTACATTAACACGAAGAGTAAGAAAGTTGATCATGCTCCATTGTATAATTAAGGCGTCTTCCGTATCTTGTGCAAATCAAGTATTGGAGACTCAGTTCTGCCGCTTACCCTAAACCTCCTCTTAGCCACCCTGGTTGCATGATAAAGATGGAATCCTTGTACAACTTCTCACTCAACGGCCTAATTCTTCAATCGAAAGAAATTAGAACAATAAATTTTTTTTTTTGTGAGAATAAAATGTGTATTTGTGGTGAAATTCTCAGAACTCAAGATTTAAAATACATTTGATCAATCTTAAAACTCGAGACTTATTAATTTCAGTACAACTTCTCAGTTTTTCTTCCACTTAATTGACCCATCTAATTTCTTCTTTATTATATCACTTCAAAACGACATAGAGATTTAACTAACACAATATGATCAAAAGATACTCTGATCAATTAATAAATAATAATAATAATATCAATTAATCAATAATAAGTAACTGAAATATTCAATTAAATACAAAATATACCAACAATTTAAGCTAAAAAATATTTATTTAAGAGTATAGTATTGTTTTTATACTCTTGAACTATAATGTTCATATGTAAAAAAAATATTAAATTCATTTTTTAAAATTATTTTGTTATTAAATGGTAACAAATACGGAGTATGTATTAAATTGAAAATTTGTATATATTTCAATTTAAAATATTAACTACTTAATTTAAATCCAAATATAACTATACTATATAAATATATATATATATATTATCAATTTTAATTTTTGTTGACCCAACGGGTCGGATTGCGATCCTAGAATATTATCATTACTTAATTTAGTGTTTTTATTTTTACACCCATTTTTTTGTACCATCTGTTAATTTTTTTGAAGAGAGTGTAAAATGTAAATGTATTCTGTCCCGATACATATTGTCAGGCGATCTCCCATAACCTTTTTTGTTGAGTATATTTTTGTAGACACCCGCATTTTGCCTGCTAGTGTCTATAGCAGTTCCCGACAAACACCCGATGATGATCGGACGCAAACGTGATTTAATATACTCGGATTTGGGCCCGAAATCAATAATATCTGACATGGACTTTTAGCGGAGTGATAATCTCACAAAACAGACATCAATTTCAGGCCCAGTGGGTCGTTCCGAGCAAAATAAGACTAATTTGGGCCAAAACCGACACCAAACATAAATCCCGTCTTTTGGCGACCGGGTCGAAACCCGGTCAAAGACGAAACCGTCTCATAAATCAGCCAGGTTCAGCTGGCGCACAAATCCAAATTCAAAAAATCAATCAAAACAACAATATCAATTCCTTCCTAAAATAGCTCGATTTGCTTGATCCACTCGATCGAGTGGATTGACCCACTCGGTCGAGTGGAGCGTCAAAAATCGGATCTGACCCATTTTCTAGGGCACTCGACCGAGTGCACTAGGGCCACTCGATCGAGTGACCCTAGGTCGTGGGGTAAACTCTATAAATACCCCATGACCCTCACTCATTTCACAACTTTTACCAACCTTCTACACATCCATTTTACCCTACATTTACCCTACACCTCAGCCACACTCTTCACTCTACAACCCTAAGCAATCACATACAAAAACCGAGTCCCTTGTCCCTCGATAAACCGACAACACACACACACAAACACACCATAACTTACATACATCCTCGATACTCTATAGTCCCGTCACTATTTGCGAGCCCATTTCCGAGGTCCCTACTAAGCATGTATGTTGAGGGTGTCCCAAATCCCGTTTCTATCTTTGTTATTTTCGCTTATGTTTTTTGTATCGTTTATTTTGTACTTTTACTAGTATCGTAATCCTAACACTAACTCTAACATTCTAATATTTTACTTTTTGCATACTAACTTTTACATTTCGTTGCTAACATTATAACCATACCGTGTATATATATATAACTAGTATCAAAATTTCGGTTTCGGATACGTTTGACTGTGATTGTCGCCTAAAGTCCGTCTAATCCTTTTACGAGCAACGACGGAGGTGGAGCCCTTTCGAGGAGCCCCGCCCCAATGTGCTCAAAGGCGTGACATGATCGCGACTAATCATAGTTGAACGCATTCGATCCCATTTTAATTAGTGCGGAACCCATTGACACGAAAACCGACATCACATAACCCGAAAGGGTTAGTTTCGATGTCGTGACGTAGAGGGAAGCATTTCGTTACTAATTCAAATTTTCTAACACAAACATTTCATGAAATCCCGACTACGGTATTATAATCGTATATGTACACGATTATAGTACCGGAGGTTGAGTTAAATTCGAATCAAGCGATATTCGTATTTAACTCGACCGACCGTCGTTTTCAACCCCAAAAATGAAACGAGTTAACACTCGTACAGGGACTACTCGACCGAGTGCATATGCCACTCGATCGAGTAGTGTCCATAAAACTGGGCAGATTACTTTTCGAGGGCACACTCGACCGAGTCAGACCATGACTCGACCGAGTGGGTCCTGTAACCCAGAAAACCGAGAGCTTAAATGCAACATTTAAGCCTCGTCTTTTTTACGACTCTTAGTCGACACGTGTAAAGCCAATCACGTGAATTCATTTTCCAAAACCCACGTTTATCGTGGCAACTCCTCTTCCAAAAATCCGATAACGGTATTACAATCATATGGGACATGATTATGTTACCGGCAAACCAAATTAAATTTAAATTTGTCAATATTTTAATTTAATTTGGCCAACTCTCGATTTAAAACACATAAAACGCGAGTCATAGCTCGTACAGGTGCTACTCGGCCGAGTACACCTACCACTCGACCGAGTAACACCCCAAACCGTGGGCAGAAGCTTCTTTTAGGACGCACTCGACCGAGTCAGACCATGACTCGACCGAGTGAGTCCTGTAGCCCCGTGACCGAGAGCCTTGACACACCTTTCAAGCCTCATCATTTTTTATCGACATTAGTCATCACGTGTAAAGACTATCACGTGACTATCCTATTTTCAAAACCATGCTTAGCACGACACGTAGAACGACTTTGACCAACTTTTGACATGATAAGTCGGGACAAGACTACGGGATATGAGATCGGGCTAGCAATACGCCACAGTCTCATATTTCCGTCCTTCGTTTAGTACACGATATAATGTGTATTTAATCGGGGTTAGTCCATCTACACATTTCGCGGTCTAGCTTGCATACGGGTCCGTCCACATCTTTGTATCGCGTTATTTTTATTACTTTTACGTAATGTTGTATTGTGAATTCCGGGTTGTATTTCCGCCCGTGTAACTTGTACGTTACCTTTTTCATTTACTTTCGAGCTTTGTTTATTTACTTGCTTTTACGCTTTATAAACGAACCTCGCATGCTAAATCACTTTGACCAAAAATAAGATGCATTAAATGACGTAGTTCACATACTATTAATATGCTTAGCCCGAAAACGCTGTTTGCATATCATTTAATCGTTTTACTAGCGCGCACACACGAACACGAACGATGTCTTAGTAGAGGCCGCCATGTGCGGGCGGGGTTGGGTGTCCTTAGTGGGCTTCCCAACACGTACCCTCACCCCTTACTCAGAACCTTTGGTTTCCGGATGTCCGAAACCCTTGGCGCACGAGAGTCATTCTATATACGAAAGCCGGTTTATACGGTATCGGTATTGCAATGCAAAGGGACGAGCCCAATGAACTCTGAAATCGAAGTGGGCTTACTTTGTGTAAAGCCCATGACGACATAGAGTGGGCTCGTATGGTTCCGAATAACCACAAAATTCGGTGGCGACTCCACTTTGACTTAAATTTCGAACCCGAGAACAATCTCACCACGAGATTCATTCGCCTACCCAAACCCGCGCGTGGCCGCGTCGGGGTGGACCTACGTCATGTCCACAATTTGGCGACTCCGCTGGGGATACCTGATGTACTACATGGCATCGGGGTTCCTAGGGTGAGACTCGAAGAGAAATCGTTCGAATATTAGTGTGTGCACATTAGTTTAATGGTTCATGCATAACCCAAATTTTGCCCGGGCCGGTTACTTGTGACCGACGTCCCACTATACCACGGTGCATTCCTACATGGGTGCGCTAAAGACTTCGATGGCGGAACTCACCGGGGTTTTACGGCAGGTCCTAGTTCAAAATTGGCTAGGAAGTCCGTCCCGTTTCGTGAGAATGCGATCGTTGTTGGTATAGACCCTACTTTGACCGACCGAGACTTAGTGTAAAGCATACATAAGCGTCGTTATAATGCTTGCTTGACTACGTGCTACTTGGTTTCTGTGTCATTTTTCAAAAACCGTCATTTCAAAAAGTGCATCTTTCCAAAAACACCCAAATTTTGAAAAACCCGAAATGCTGTCCGTTTCGGGACCCGTCTTTTCAAAACATCCAATTTTCAAAACTCGGAATGCCGCCGAAATTTAGGATCAACTGATTTGACACAAAATATCCTTTTTCTCTAGTCGGCATGCTGCCCATTTTAATTCGTGAATTTCCAACACCATCTCGATTTTCTGAATTTTCAAAATTCTAATCTTGGTTTTCGGAATTCCGTTTTTTTTTTTTTTTTTTTTTCAAAACTCCCGGAAATTCATCCGCCCATTCAACATTCAAATTTCAAACATCCAACTATCCTAGTAAACCTTCCTTATTATAGGACCTACCGTCTAGTCGTGTGTCGGGTCTTTGCATAGTATGTCGAAGGTCTATAGCGTCGAAACTCCGCTGATCTTATATCACGAGTTTCCTCCCTTTCCCGAGTCCGCCTTATCAGTCAAGGCACGACCGACCCGCGTAGGGCATACCCCTACAAAGGAAAGTCCGTCCATACACTCGAGTCAAAAGTCTGGGGAAAAGTCTCACGTGGACCTTCCTTCGAACGGGACTAGGCCCACAAAGCCAAAATCCTAAGGAAGTTATACCACCCATCGAGTCACCCGTCTAGATGTCTTTCTCGAGTCTCTGGTCTCCTTTTCTAGGGTTGCTCGGGATGTACTTTTCCTTTCTTTTCCGAGATCTGGGTTCAGTTTCTGATTACGCGGTGTTCTTACAGACAGGCCGCCGACAACCAGACACGCTCGAAGGATGGCTACTTTGAACAGTTTACAAACCGCTTTGGACGCCATGGTCGCGAAGTAGACCGACATCGAGGCCCAACTGACCGAAATGAGGGCTGGCCAAGTGGCCATTGTTGCTCGCCTAGCTACAGTGGAGCAAGGGACTCCTAATGTCGGGACTACTGGGCCCATAACTGAACTGGTCAGCGCAGTGCGCCGGTTAGAAGAACAAGTCCATTTGACTGGGAGTAACAATATCCACCGGGAGAATAGCCGAGAGTACTCTACGGTGAGTGACAAGCTGCCTGCAAACCTGAACCTCACGGGTTTGCCCATGTTCGAGGGAACTGAAGACCCGTTACTACATGTACGGGCCTTCAAGGAATTCATGGCCATCAAGGGAGTGGATTCATCCATGTTCAAGAATCTCTTTGCTGCATCCCTTGAGAAGCACCCACGGGCCTGGTACTATAGGCTAGACCCGAAAAAATACCCTACATGGGATGATGTGGCTACCGAGTTCGCTCGGAACTATGCTGACAACACTGAGATCCAAACCACAATGCGATCTCTAGAGGTCATGGCCCAAGAGCCAAAAGAAGGTTTCACTAAATACCTTCAACGCTGGAGGGCCGAGAGTGTTAAATTGGTCGATAAGCCCAACGAGAAGACTCTGGTGGAGGCTTTTGTCAAGAACCTCCTCCCTTCCTAGCGGGTTCACCTCCGGTACGCAGTCATACCCAATTTCACCACCCTTACTGAAATGGGTATGAGGATCGAAGACGACCTGAGACTAGAAAGCCTCACCAAGGCTACTAGCAAAGGATACCAAGGGGCCTCTTCCTCCACCACTAAGCCCCAGGCTGCGACCCGCAGCATTTTTGACGCGGTCAATCTACTAGATGCCCCGTCCAAGAAGAACACCCCACCTCGGGTCTTCACTGCTATATAGGTACTACCTATACTTATGCCTTACAAAGGCTATCCTCCAAAGGCCTAATCCAACCGATAGGCCCAACTCCTGAAGTTCCGGTCGAGCGACGCTCCAAGAACTACAATGCCCAGGCCTATTGCCAATACCACCGGGGCAATGGGCACGATACCGAGAAGTGTTGGAAGCTGAAACACTTGATCCAGGACCTGATTGAAAGCGGAAAAATCCCGCTACCCGGAGATAAGCCCAGCAACAAGGAGAACCCTTTCAGCTCCCATGCCATCTTTGCCGGGGAGGTGATCGACTGCTCTCACCTTATCTCCCCCTACATCCCGCAGGTGAACGGGATCTGGTTTGACGACGAAGATGATATCTACCTCGCTAAAGGGGAAGCCGTTCCCATCACCCCTGAACAGATTCGAGAGGTCAAAACTCGAGTCCTAGCCAGCAACAACCTTGGTCGTCCCTACTTAGCCACAAGCACTAGGGACACCCCTATCCCGACAACCATCACCGTTCCACTCGGGATGGAAGTCGCCCCTGAAGAGCCGACCGCCGAAACAGCCGTCGTGAAACAATTGAAGAGAACCCGAGTTGACCTCACTATATGGCAACTCCTGGTTAGCTCGCAAGAACACCGAGAGGCGCTTACAAAGGCTCTCGATCAAGTCAAGATCGACTCTCTGGCTACCCCCGCTGAAATGGTAGCCACGGTCCTACCCCACCTAAAGGGTAAGACCAAAGTAGGAGGCCCAATGATCACATTTTCCGAAGCCGATCTACCGCCATTCGGGACCTCCCACAACCTGGCCCTTTACATCACGGTGATTTTCCGGGGGAAGTACCTCCCGATGACCCTAGTTGATGACGGGTCGGCCGTGAATGTCCTTCCTCTAAGGACCGCCAAAGCCCTCGGCATTACCGAGGCTGACTATATCCCGACCGCTCAAACCATCCAAGCCTTTGATGGGAGCCCAAAGTCGGTAGCTGGGGCCATAAAACTGACCATCATCACAGGCCCAGTAGAAAAGGAGCTTGAATTCCAGGTGATTGATGTCACCTCCTCATTCAACTTGCTCCTAGGAAGGCCGTGGATTCACGCGGTGAAAGCTGTGTCCTCCACCCTCCACCGCAAGATCAAGATGCCTCTACTTGACGGTATTATTACTCTAGAGGCAACCCCAATGACCGTGGCTAGCTGTAACGCCACGGGCCACACGGACCTCTGGGGGTTCGACTTTGTGGGGATGATCGAGGAAGAGTACCTTTTCAGGCCTTACTTCACCACGAGCATTGACACGATGCTCCAAAACCTAGGGTACCTTCCGGGGGCTACCTCTCGACCCGACCTTCCAGCTGGGAAGATCATCGAGGTCCTTAAGGACGAAGACTCTCACTTCGGCCTTGGCTATGCCCTCACTCCGGACAACGTTGTCCGAGCAGGAATTGAAAAAGCCTGCAACATCATGAAGGGTACCTACTTGAGCCCTTATAGCCCACGGTTGTCTGACTACTTTGTCACACCCGTATTCGGGGCTGTCCAAGTTGGGCTATACCAACCCAACGCTGCGCACCTCGGGACCCACTTGGCCCGGGATTGCAACTACATCCCGGATGAGGTGTTCGCCCTCATCCAGTCCGACGGAGCGGACGACGCCGAGCCCGCGCTGGGGCTACTCTTCGGGGAAGACACCGTAGCCCCGACTCCAAAGGAAGACCTGGTCAACCTGATTCTCCGCAGCAACAGGTTTGACCCGACCAAGCTGATCTCGGATGTTGGCTCCGAGACGGGAAAAAGGGCCTGGAGGAAGACTGTCAAGTGGACTGACAGTCAAGGAAGGATCTACAAGCTGGTCGCCGGAGAGGGAGACATGCCTGAGTCTGAGTCCGAGTCTGAGTCGGAGTCTGAGTCGGAGTCTGAGGTCGAGTCTAGAGAAGTCGGTGCAAGAGTCACTCCTATAACCCCCCTCCCTTCTATCATTCCTACTGCTAGCACCTCGGGGTCTGTCCCGAGTGCTTTACCAATTCCGCCTCTGACCAATGATCAGATGGCTGCTCTCTTTGAGCTGTTTTCTAAATTTTCAATCAATAATAACAACCGTTCTGCTTACGACTTGTCTCTTTTAAATCCTGCTTTCAAAAATGATTTATGCTATGACATTGAGAAATCCGACGGACAGGTACCCTTACCTCCACATCTGATCGAGCAACTCGAGCAAAGGGAGTCCCGGAATCCGGTAATTGAAGAGACCGAGTCCATAAACGTGGGAACAACCTTAGAGCCTCAGATACTTAAGATAGGGTTATCCTTAGATGCCGAGGATAAACAACAGTTCATAAACCTCCTCCAGGAGTTCAAAGATGTCTTCGCGTGGTCCTACAAGGACATGCCGGGGATAGACCGGGAAATAGCCGAGCACCACATACCTATCAAAGACGGGTGCAAACCGGTCAAACAAAAGCTTCGTCGAATGAGGCCCGAGTGGTCTCTCAAAGTAAAGGAAGAAGTCGACAAACAATTCAAAGCCGGCTTCATACAAGTGTCCGAATATCCGGACTGGGTCGCAAACATCGTGCCGGTTCCTAAAAAGGACGGTAAGGTGCGGGTATGCGTAGACTTTCGGGATCTTAACAAGGCAAGCCCGAAGGATGATTTTCCGTTACCACACATCGATATACTGGTGGATAACACGGCCGATCATGCCCTTCTGTCATTCATGGACGGGTATGCCGGGTATAATCAAATCAAGATGGCGGAAGAAGACATGAGTAAGACTACCTTCACTACACCTTGGGGTACTTACTGCTACACCGTCATGCCATTTGGTCTCATTAATGCCGGGGCCACATACCAAAGGACCGCTACCACTTTACTACACGACATGATGCATAAAGAGGTAGAGGTCTATGTAGACGACATGATCGTCAAATCCAAAGAACGAGACGGTCACATCACCGCCCTAAGAAAATTCTTCACCCGATTGCGCAAATACAACGTGAGGCTAAACCCTCAGAAATGCAGTTTTGGGGTAACGTCAGGCAAATTACTGGGTCATATCGTTAGCCAACGAGGTATCGAAGTCGACCCAGCTAAAATCAAAGCCATTACCGAGATGCAAGCTCCTAAAACCGAAAAAGAGATAAGGGGATTTCTCGGGAAAGTCCAGTACATTAGTCGATTCATTTCCAAGCTAACCATGGTGTGTGAACCAATTTTCAAGAAACTGAAGATAGGGGAACGAGTACTATGGGATGACAAATGCCAAGCTGCTTTCGACAAAATCAAGGAAATTCTGTCTGCTCCGCCAGTTTTAATGCCACCTCAACCCGGTTTGCCTCTATCGCTATACCTAACAACGACCGAGACAGCCATGGGGGCTATGCTGGCTCAGACAGTTGACTCCGAAGAGCGAGCCATCTATTACATCAGTAAGAAGTTTTTAGAGTATGAGTGCAAATATACCATGCTCGAAAAGACGTGCTTGGCTCTAGTCTGGGCCACTAAGAAGCTCCGACATTATATGCTCAGCTATGAGGTCCATGTGCTATCCAAGATGGACCCGATCAAGTACCTCTTCGAAAAACCTATCGACCCGATCAAGTACCTCTTCGAAAAACCTATCCTCAACGGCCGGATTTCAAGATGGACTCTAATGTTGGCAGAGTTCGACCTAAAATTTGTACCTTTAAAAGCTATTAAGGGGCGAATAGTAGCAGAATTCCTCGCCGACAGCCCGGTAACCGAGGAAGGGCACACCGATACCTGGTCCTTCCCAGACGAAGATATTTTCCATACCGATGCCGAAACATGGGACTTATACTTCGACGGAGCATCTAATTTTCGAGGGTTCGGAGTCGGGATCCTCCTAATTTCACCAAGAGGGGAGCATACTCCCGTCTCCATCAAACTGGACTTCGACGTCACTAACAATGCAGCAGAATACGAAGCATGCATTTGTGGGCTACAAGCCGCCGCCAACCTAGGGATCACAAATCTCCGGGTACATGGCGATTCATCCTTGGTCATTAACCAAGAACTTCAAAAATGGAAGACTCGGAATGCTAATCTCGTGGCCTACCAGGCACGAGTAAGAGATCTCGAGAAACAATTCCAAAAGGTAGAGTACATATACCTGCCTCGGGAAGAAAATCAGTTTGCAGATGCACTCTCAAAGTTAGCATCTTTACTGAACATTCCCGACCACGTGACCAGTATGCCAATTTGCGTCGAAAGACGGTCCGAGCCGGCGTACGTCCATGACATCGAAGACATCGAGATAACCGATCCCCAACCATGGTACCAAGCCGTGTTAACATACCTGACCAACGGAGAGTATCCTCCCGGGACGGAAAGCCGAGCCAAGAAAGCCCTACGGAGGCTAGCCACCCAGTTCATCCGAACTGATGACGGGCAACTGTACAAAAAGACGGCACAAGGGGCTCTTCTCCTTTGTGTTGACAAATATAAGGCCAAGAAGGTAATGGCCGAAGTACATGATGGCGAGAACGGTCCACACATGAATGCTCACATGCTGGTCCGAAAAATCATGAGGCTCGGGTATTACTGGAACACCATGGAGGCCGACTGCCAGTTATATGTCAAACATTGCCATAACTGTCAAATCTTTGGCAATGTACAGCATATGCCGCCATCTCTGCTCTATACCATGACGTCACCCTGGCCGTTCTCAACCTGGGGTATCGACATAATCGGGAAAGTGAATCCCTCCGGTACTGGTGGACACTGCTTCATTTTGGTGGCTATCGACTATTTCACCAAATGGGTCGAAGCTGAATCATATCGCATCCTCAATGCTAAACATGTTGCCAAATTTATCCAGAACAAGGTAATATGCCGGTATGGAATCCCGCATGAATTTATCAGTGATCATGGAACCCATTTCCAAGCTGAGACCGCGGCCCTGCTGGCCAAATATAAAATTCAAAGACACACATCCTCGCCCTACCGTCCCCAAACCAATGGAGCGGTAAAGGCAGCCAATAAAACGATTGTCACCATACTAAAAAAGATGGCTGATAACTATCGGGACTGGCCCGACAAAATACCTTTTGCCCTATGGGGGTACCGGACGTCAATTCGCACCGCAACCGGAGCGACACCATACTACCTAACCTATGGGATGGAGGCCGTCCAACCAGTAGAGCTAGAGGTACCGTCCCTCAGAATTCTGCTAGAAAGTCAAGTACCCGAAGCCGACTGGGTTCGAGCACGGTACGATTCGTTGGTTCTACTAGACGAACGACGGTCCCGCGCTCTCAACAACATTCAAATTTACCAAAAACGGATCCAACGGGCCTTCAACAAGCGAGTAAGGCCCAGGAACATTAAGGAAGGGGATCTGGTCCTTAAATCTGTTCGAGCTTTACTACCAGTTGACCCAAGGAGAAAATTCAAACCCAACTGGGCTGGGCCATATTTGGTGAAGAAAATCCTATCAGGGGGAGCAGTAATGCTGACGGACCTGGACGGGAATGAGTTTGTCAACCCAACCAACCTAGACCAGCTGAAGCGTTACTACCCTTAGCCATTTCTCAATGTCATTAGCAATTTTTATCAAAATCATTTATTTTACAAAAAAGCAAGTCAATGAGCTAGAATTATTTATTCTACTGTCGCAAAACATCTTGAACCAATAGTCTTGGTGTAATTCGAGAGTGCAATTTCCTAAGCCTGAACTACGTTTGGTTTGATTATGCTAATTGCGGATACGTAGGCAGCCCCTCAAAAGGGCACAACCAATGCAATCGAGAAAAGACAGGAACGGTTTTAATAAACTTCCCTTTATTTATCACAAAAAAAAATCCCAAAAGCTTGGGAAAATTACAAGCGCAGGAATTCAAAAAAAAACTACAAAAAAAACACACGACAAAAATAATAGTAATATTTAAATAATAGAACTAAGGACTCGGTATCTAGGGCATCTTGCCCTTCCCTTTGTCCTTGGCCTCCTTGGCCGTCCACTGACGACGACGCGGAGGAGAGCGTTCCCGAATCACCACAGGAACCTCTTTAGCTCGGACTCGCTTCTTAGAACTCGAGTCCTCATCCACCTCGATTGGCCCCAGTCGGGCCCTTACGGGCTCAGGGAGCCGGTCGCGCGGACCTAGTCGGTCCCGGGCCGCCAGCCTTGGCCCAAGTCGCCGCTCCAAGTCAGTCTGGGGGCTTTGCCGCCCCCGCGTGCCACTAGCACCGGCATCTCTAGCTCGAGTCTTAGTATGTGACTTAAGACCCGACTCTAATCGGACTAAGGTAGCAGGGGTCTCTCCCTCATCGTAGAATCCCCTGTTGTCCTTTGCCGTCTCCCGACGGACCAGTTCGAAGGCCTCATCGACCTTCAGAGCTTTGCGAGCCTCCTCGGACTCCTCAGAAGTCCATTTCTCGTAAGCTCGGGAAACCCAAGCGGATTGGCAAGGGTTGGGAATAGTCCATGTAGGACGAGTAAACCACCTCTGCAACCAGGTGTCGCACATAGCGTCCGTCAGTTGGAGCGAGACGCTAATAATAGCTTCAGTCTCAGGAATGCGCTGAGACGAACCGAACTGCCTCAGAATGCGGTCCGGGTAGATGTGAACTGTCCAGTCAAGGGACAAGATCACGAGGTAACGAGCTTGGTCCCTCTTGGCCAACCCCGTCAGCTTGGAAAGGAACCACCAAGCAACCGTCCACCTAATCAAAGGGCCACCGTGGAACACCAATTCCTCGTCCCAGTAAGCTCGATATATATGGTGATTCGAGCTTATCCTGCGCCCCCTAGAACTGAGTTGGCTGCTACGGTAGTTTGGAACGCTTGGAGGAGGCTCTATGATCGATAAGCGCTCCGACAGCCAAACCTGCAAACGTATACACGGAATTCATGAGTAACGGAGTGATTCGCTACAGCCCACTCGATCGAGTGCACCCTCGGACTCGATCGAGTGAGGCTCTCTAAGACAACCAGAAGCTCGTCAGGTATGACACTCGATCGAGTACACCACCTGACTCGATCGAGTAAGACTCGCTAAAACAAACAGAAGACTACCAGGTATGACACTCGATCGAGTACACCCTCTGACTCGATCGAGTAAGCCCCTCACAGGCCGGCAGAAACACGTTACGGACTCCACTCGACCGAGTGGTAGGTCCACTCGATCGAGTGACTTACGGACTTCAAGAAGCCGCGAAACAAAAAAATCGCGCGAAGCAAAATTAAAAAAAAATCGAAAGGCGTTTACCTGCAGAATAAGGGTGCTCCCCGTCAGTTGTCGGGTTGGGTCCAGTCGCCTAGCATCCAGACCCATGATGAGTTCTCCCGTGGCTAGCCAAGCAGGGCTGTGACCAGTCTCCATCTGGTCAACCACTCCAATCAGCCTGATCTGACCCACGCATGAGTCAGCATCCATCAACCCCTCAAACACGTAGCGGTGCAGCATGCAAAACGCGAAAGCCCTACGCCGGTGAGAAGGCGTAGCCCTTACATCCTGGCTATTCATGAACTTATCAGCCAAGTCGAAAAGGGAGACAGTATCTCCCCGCACCATTCGATCTGTCTCAGCATGAGACAGACCCAAGAAATCCCTCAGTCTCCTCCTCGGGTCCGGGTAGAACGGAGGAATGGCAGGACGAGCAACAGGGCTCCAACCTCCAATGGCTGCGATCTCCTCAGGAAGAGGGCATATCTCCCCCCGCGGGAACGCGAAGACGTGGTGGGTAGTATCCCAAAGCGCCAAACAAGCGTCCAGAAAATGCACATCAGGTACCAGACGCCTAAGAGGAAATAGGCTGGTAATCCCCATTTGGGTCAGCTGAATCCTGTCTTCGTCCCGAAAGTGTTGGGACCAGGCAAAAAGCATTGAAGTGAGATGCTCGATACCCATGGCAGGAACTTGATTTCTTGAAAGACTGAGAGATTCTTTTTAGAGAAGAGAAGGGTTTTTGATTTGAGGTGCAGAAAGCTGAAGCAGGAAACCTGTATTTATAATATGGAAGCCTGGCAATGACCTGACTAACCCTGCCTCCTCAGTAAATTGGGCCCCAACATGTGCAGGCCTGACTTGAACCCAGAATAGGAATCTAGTTATCCTGAGCTTTCCTAAATTCTTTCTAAAAATTCCTTCTTCGAAAATTTCAACTTTTTTCAAAATCCAGTGCTTTCTTCCCCAGCACAAGTCGGTGTTTTGCCTATGTGTTACATGCAATTTATCATGTGTCAGCATACAGGTACACCCCAAGACTTCAGAAGAAAGTCCCCGCGCAGCTACTTTACTCCCCAGCGTGAGTCGGTGTTTTCCTGGAACGCTACATCCAAAATGTGATGTATCAGCATACGGGTACTCCTACACCTCCAAGCACAAGTTTTATTCCCCAACAGAGTCAACTTTCCCCCGGTATGCTACATCCAAGGCATAATGTGTCGGCATACGGGTACACCTGCGCCCCGAAAGGCAAGTTTCACTCCCCACGGAGCATCATCATCAGGTCAGGTACGACTCAGGGCTTCAAAAGCAAGCCCATACAGCTCACATATTTCCCCAGCGGAACGCCCGAGGCGGCATTTTCTCCAAAATGGTACAGGATGCGCCTACATATAGGCACGCCTAGGACTTATGCAACAAGTCTGACTCCCCGCGGAGCTATCATCGGCAGGACAGGTATGACCCTCTGCTTATGGCTGGCGAGCCCTTCACGCTAGTCTACTGGACTATAAACGACCCGACCGGAAGGCTGCCAGGTCGTAATCTGCGATTGGCCTGGTAGCTACTCTGACTTTCGCCTTGTCCAAGCCTCAGTCAGAGTGGGGGCTCTGTAGACACCCGCATTTTGCCTGCTAGTGTCTATAGCAGTTCCCGACAAACACCCGATGATGATCGGACGCAAACGTGATTTAGTATACTCGGATTTGGGCCCGAAATCAATAATATCTGACATGGACTTTTAGCGGAGTGATAATCTCACAAAACAGACATCAAATTCAGGCCCAGTGGGTCGTTCCGAGCAAAATAAGACTAATTTGGGCCAAAACCGACACCAAACATAAATCCCGTCTTTTGGCGACCGGGTCGAAACCCGGTCAAAGACGAAACCGTCTCATAAATCAGCCAGGTTCAGCTGGCGCACAAATCCAAATTCAAAAAATCAATCAAAACAACAATATCAATTCCTTCCTAAAATAGCTCGATTTGCTTGATCCACTCGATCGAGTGGATTGACCCACTCGGTCGAGTGGAGCGTCAAAAATCGGATCTGGCCCATTTTCTAGGGCACTCGACCGAGTGCACTAGGGCCACTCGATCGAGTGACCCTAGGTCGTGGGGTAAACTCTATAAATACCCCATGACCCTCACTCATTTCACAACTTTTACCAACCTTCTACACATCCATTTTACCCTACATTTACCCTACACCTCAGCCACACTCTTCACTCTACAACCCTAAGCAATCACATACAAAAACCGAGTCCCTTGTCCCTCGATAAACCGACAACACACACACACCATAACTTACATACATCCTCGATACTCTATAGTCCCGTCACTATTTGCGAGCCCATTTCCGAGGTCCCTACTAAGCATGTATGTTGAGGGTGTCCCAAATCCCGTTTCTATCTTTGTTATTTTCGCTTATGTTTTTTGTATCGTTTATTTTGTACTTTTACTAGTATCGTAATCCTAACACTAACTCTAACATTCTAATATTTTACTTTTTGCATACTAACTTTTACATTTCGTTGCTAACATTATAACCATACCGTGTATATATATATAACTAGTATCAAAATTTCGGTTTCGGATACGTTTGACTGTGATTGTCGCCTAAAGTCCGTCTAATCCTTTTACGAGCAACGACGGAGGTGGAGCCCTTTCGAGGAGCCCCGCCCCAATGTGCTCAAAGGCGTGACGTGATCGCGACTAATCATAGTTGAACGCATTCGATCCCATTTTAATTAGTGCGGAACCCATTGACACGAAAACCGACATCACATAACCCGAAAGGGTTAGTTTCGATGTCGTGACGTAGAGGGAAGCATTTCGTTACTAATTCAAATTTTCTAACACAAACATTTCATGAAATCCCGACTACGGTATTATAATCGTATATGTACACGATTATAGTACCGGAGGTTGAGTTAAATTCGAATCAAGCGATATTCGTATTTAACTCGACCGACCGTCGTTTTCAACCCCAAAAATGAAACGAGTTAACACTCGTACAGGGACTACTCGACCGAGTGCATATGCCACTCGATCGAGTAGTGTCCATAAAACTGGGCAGATTACTTTTCGAGGGCACACTCGACCGAGTCAGACCATGACTCGACCGAGTGGGTCCTGTAACCCAGAAAACCGAGAGCTTAAATGCAACATTTAAGCCTCGTCTTTTTTACGACTCTTAGTCGACACGTGTAAAGCCAATCACGTGAATCCATTTTCCAAAACCCACGTTTATCGTGGCAACTCCTCTTCCAAAAATCCGATAACGGTATTACAATCATATGGGACATGATTATGTTACCGGCAAACCAAATTAAATTTAAATTTGTCAATATTTTAATTTAATTTGGCCAACTCTCGATTTAAAACACATAAAACGCGAGTCATAGCTCGTACAGGTGCTACTCGGCCGAGTACACCTACCACTCGACCGAGTAACACCCCAAACCGTGGGCAGAAGCTTCTTTTAGGACGCACTCGACCGAGTCAGACCATGACTCGACCGAGTGAGTCCTGTAGCCCCGTGACCGAGAGCCTTGACACACCTTTCAAGCCTCATCATTTTTTATCGACATTAGTCATCACGTGTAAAGACTATCACGTGACTATCCTATTTTCAAAACCATGCTTAGCACGACACGTAGAACGACTTTGACCAACTTTTGACATGATAAGTCGGGACAAGACTACGGGATATGAGATCGGGCTAGCAATACGCCACAGTCTCATATTTCCGTCCTTCGTTTAGTACACGATATAATGTGTATTTAATCGGGGTTAGTCCATCTACACATTTCGCGGTCTAGCTTGCATACGGGTCCGTCCACATCTTTGTATCGCGTTATTTTTATTACTTTTACGTAATGTTGTATTGTGAATTCCGGGTTGTATTTCCGCCCGTGTAACTTGTACGTTACCTTTTTCATTTACTTTCGAGCTTTGTTTATTTACTTGCTTTTACGCTTTATAAACGAACCTCGCATGCTAAATCACTTTGACCAAAAATAAGATGCATTAAATGACGTAGTTCACATACTATTAATATGCTAAGCCCGAAAACGCTGTTTGCATATCATTTAATCGTTTTACTAGCGCGCACACACGAACACGAACGATGTCTTAGTAGAGGCCGCCATGTGCGGGCGGGGTTGGGTGTCCTTAGTGGGCTTCCCAACACGTACCCTCACCCCTTACTCAGAACCTTTGGTTTCCGGATGTCCGAAACCCTTGGCGCACGAGAGTCATTCTATATACGAAAGCCGGTTTATACGGTATCGGTATTGCAATGCAAAGGGACGAGCCCAATGAACTCTGAAATCGAAGTGGGCTTACTTTGTGTAAAGCCCATGACGACATAGAGTGGGCTTGTATGGTTCCGAATAACCACAAAATTCGGTGGCGACTCCACTTTGACTTAAATTTCGAACCCGAGAACAATCTCACCACGAGATTCATTCGCCTACCCAAACCCGCGCGTGGCCGCGTCGGGGTGGACCTACGTCATGTCCACAATTTTATAAGAGCAGTATTCAACTATTCATGTACAAAATGAATTAGAAATAGAGTAGTGTAATACCCGTGAATAATCACGGGGTTATGTACAACTTTTTGTTGGACGATTTTGTTTAAGATATTTTAGATTTAGTAAGTGTCATAATCAAGAATGTCGGCCAAAGATTTACTTATAATGACACGTAAAGAAATGAATGATGTATGACTTATTCGACAAATAACTTGTGAATTTAAATTTTCAATTAATTAGACATAAGGAAGCAGTATAGGTCTCAAGTGTCAATTATAGGGAAACGTGAATTAATTACTCTGTAATTCTCTCAAGCCTAAGAAGTATATGTATTGTTTTTATACAATTTTTAAAAATGAATATTGTCGTGGTGCAGTGGTTAAGGTGTAGGAATTTGGTTTAAAGGTTGAGGGTGTAAAATTACCTATAGGAAGTAAATTTAATGAGACAGCTTGATTTCCAAATAATGGATTAAGAAGACGTCAGCTCATTGTTAGTGGTGCCTTTTTTAATGTATAAGAGATACTAAAATATTTTTACGTATTTCAAAAATATTCTCTACAAACATAAACATAATATATATACTCCATATGTATTATGTTTGTATAATTTTATTTACCAATGAAATTTAGAGTTGTGTACTTGATAAGGCGTTGAGTTTTGATGTGAAGGTCTAGAGTTCGACTCTCCTTGGTGCTACTTCTTCTCAAGTTAACTTTTTAGTAAGGAATTACTTGGAAAATATTATTTCAAGTAGGTTAATGAGAAACCTTCATTTCAGAATAAATGATTGAGGTTGTGCCACATCATTGAGCGTGGTCATTGCTTTAGTATATAAAGGATGCTTAGTTTAATATTTAGACTTATTTTATGACTAACATTACTAAGTTATATATATATATATAAGTCCTCATCTCAACTCTTAAATTAGTGACAGATTAATGGCTAAGATTGTTTTGTCAATTAAGGAAATAACCAACTAAATCTTGGTAAATATTTTATTTTTTTCTCTCTCCTCCTTAATTATCTTAATGCAAATATTTCCCCCACCCCCCCCCCCCCCCATCAAATTTTTAGCTGCATCTTTCTATCACACAGCAAGTGCGTCGTTTCATCTACATTTTCACCAAAAAAAAATCATCATTTTGCTACTGCCATGTTACTCTAACTCATACAATGTGTAACTCTAATTCATGAATTGTGTTACTTTAACTCATAAAATCTGTTACGTTGCATAATAGTGTCTTACAAAAACAGTACGTTGCAAAATGTATGTTTCTATTAAGGATACTCCAAAACAAAAATTATAAAACTCTATTATAATTCCAAATTTTCACGCCTATTACTCTAAGAACTTGATATTGGTAATCAAATTATACTCATAAATTTTGTTACTGTAGCTCATTATGTTTGTTACTCTAACGCATAATGTGTGTTATTCTAACGCATAATGTGTGTTATTCTAACTCATTTTACATCAATAAATTGGTACAGGAGTTCCAACTGAATCAACTTCATTACAATTCCAATGTTTCACACTTGTTACTCATAATCCGTGTTACTATAACTCATTAAGTATGTTACTCTAACGAATAATGTATGTTACTCTAACAATATACTATCCTACTTAGAATTCTGCTTCTTTATCCTCCTCGTCCTCTTTATCTTCTTCTTCTTCTTCATCATCATCATCGTCTGAAGCTTTGATTTAATCTAACCACCGCGCCATCTTTTCATTGTGTACCTCCTCACATCGAATCCACAAGCTAATGCGTAGATTTTATAGAAGTTTATCGACTCATCCACGTCCTTGAACATCTGCCCTACGTATGAAGGAAACTCTCACCCACATCCCTACACCATTCATGTGCTTTTGCTTTTACTGAAAAATAATAACAGTGCCAATAAACATAGCGAAAAAGAAACAATCAGAACTTGAAATATGGATTAAAGTAACAGATGACAAGTATTAAAGTAACAGATGAAGTGCATTGAAGTAACACTGGATTCAATTAACAGAAGATGCTTATATACCAGGTATAAAGTAACAGAGGTCAGACAATAAAGTAACAGATAGTGTGAATTAAAGTAACATATAATGTTCATTAAAATAGCACCAGGTATAGGTTAGTGCAAAAAATTCATATAATGATTAGAAATGAGAGTATGACGCAATATGTTTCTTTGAATGAGTGCGATATTTTTTGATATTTTTTCCTATTTTGAAGTCAATCACGTCCCATAATTATAGGAAGCAGTATCTTTCTTTTTTATTTTTTATTTTTTTTATATGGCGGTATTCTAAATCCTTTTTGTCACTCCAATACATTACAGTAACAGATGAAAAGAACTAAAGTAACATACGAAGTGCGTTAAAGTAACACGAGATTCAGTTAACATTATGTGCATTATGTGGACGTCCGTCCGCACCGCCCGGCGCCCTGCGCGCCCGCGCAGGACCGACCCGTTTTTTCAACGTGTGGCGTCGGCCACCCACGCGGCCACACCTTTTGCTATATGTGCATTGTAACATCCGTTGTTTTCACCCTATACCTTTTGCTATGTCGGTTGTTTAAGCACAAGTAAGCTTTGTTGTCAAAGTAGTTGTGCTTACATTCTTTGCATGCGATTTCACGTGACAAGCAGGCCATGAAAAGATGAACGTAGGAGAGTAGAGAGTACTAATATTATAGGTATTAGCAAGTCAATTTTAACGCGATAATACGGATATTAGTAGTTCTCGTGATATACCTTACCTGGTATTCTGCTTAGGATGCGTCGGTTCGGTATTAATAGAGATGCGTCGAGTCTAATAAGACGAGCACCTGGACTAATACGGAACCCGACCATCACTTTGTTCAGGTTTAGTTATTTTATGTTTTGAATTCCATGTTAGGTGATTTAGCATGCGATTATAAGGTCATAAAAGCGGTAAATCATACGAAAAACTGTAAATGCGAATGTAAGTAAATCACATTGTGAGGAGTTGCACCTTCGGAGTATACGCTAAACGGGACGCGATGCATAGATAGTTGAGAACGGATCTCGGAATTACTCGGGTCTATTTAGTGTATTTTACTATTTGCGGTTGAAGTTGGGACGTTACGTATTTTAGTAGACGTTTGTGGACCAAGTGTCCACATCTAGTGTTATCGTAGTGCATAATGAAAGAAAGTACAAATATGGAAAGTTTTATTTAGATGACAACCTAGTGACGACTCGAATTCAACAGGTGGATCCTCCTAGCTTGACCAGTGACTCCGACAGAGCTCCGTTACCGTTTACCCTTCCTGCGGCTACTCCGGCAGAGCTTCGTTACTAAGGACCGGTTCTGCGACTAATCCGGCAGAGCTTCGCTACTAGACTTGAGCTAGTCGAACACAGGCACCTCGGTATCGAGTGGGGTGCTCGAAGGTGAGGAGTAGCATCAATGTCGCTTTTATCGGAACTACGATCGAGTGGTTCGTTTGCCTCGGGTGTCGGAGTGTGAGCTCTTAGCGAGAGAAAAGAGAGGGAAGAACAAGTTGTGTAGAAGTAAGCACGAACTCGTGATTGTGTGTCGAATGAATGATGTGAGGGGGTGTATTTATGGATGTTTTTGGTCCTTGTCACCCATATGGACGCCCGAGGTCAAGTGGCTTGGTCTTCAGGCGCCTAGTGTGAGGCAGTTCAGTCTTCAGGCGCCTGAGCTGAGGCTGTCGAAGTTTTGAAGATCCGATATCAAAACTTTCCAAAACGGAGAAGATACACATCTTAGGTTATCTTGGAGGTTAAGGCTTCCCCATAACTCTAGTGTGTCAAGCGCCGGGTGGGCTTTGGGTGCGCGTCTCAAGGTTCGCTCGGCCTAACACGTTGACTCGAGTTTGACTTTGCATATTTCGGGACCGATTCGGGGCCCCGGTGTCGGAATTGACTCTAATTAGTGTCGACGCGACCGTAATGACACGACTAAGCCTGCCTTGATGTTAATTTAATCTTTCCGAGTAATTATTTCATCTGTTCTATAGAAAAACTATCTAAAACATCGCAAACTCGCGTCGCGTTGCAGTCCGATCATCATCGGGTGTTTGTCGGGCACTCCTGCAGCCACCAGGTCCAAATCTGGGTGTCTACAGAAGCCCCCACTTTGACTGAGGCTTGGACAAGGCAAAAGTCAAAGTATAGCCACCCAGGTCAATCGAGGATTACGACCTGGTGGCTGTCCGGTCGGGTCGTTTTAAGTCCGTTGGGCTACGTGGTGAGGCTCGCCAGCCAAAGCTTAGAAATCATACCTGACGTCTTCGCCTGTGGTTGCCTGTCAGGGCCCGGGCCCGTGCTTGTTGTCTCGTCTCGGGTTTCCTGTTTTAGTAGTTTCAAATTTTTTTCCTTAAGTATTTATTGGTGTCTTAGTTTTGATTTAATCCTTGGTGGGTGGTTGTGTTAAGTTAAATTTATCTCTCTCGGGTGGCTGCGTTAGATTTATCCCTCTCGGGTGGCTGTGTTAGATTTATCCCTCTCGGGTGGTTGCGTTAGATTTATCCCTCTCGGGTGGCTGCGTTAGATTTATCCCTCTCGGGTGGCTGCGTTAGATTTATCCATCTCGGGTGGCTGCGTTAGATTTATCCCTCTCGGGTGGCTGCGTTAGTTTTATCTGCATTAGATTTATCCCTCTCGGGTGGTTGCGCTAGATTTTAGTTTAGTTTTCTTCGGAACAGGATCCTATCCATTCCTGGACTTTTGCTTTCTTTGGGATAGTTTCTGACTATCCCTGGACTATTGCTTTCTTCGGGAAATTTTCTGACTAACCCTGGTCTATTGTTTTCTTCGGGAAAGTTTCTGACTATCCCTGGTCTATTGTTTTCTTCAGGAAAGTTTCTGACTATCCCTGATCTATTGTTTTCTTCGGGAAAGTTTCTGACTACCCCTGGTCTATTTCTTTCCTCGGGAAACTTTCTGACCATCCCTGGTCTATTGTTTTCTTCGGGAAAGGTTCTGACTATCCCTGGTCTATTGTTTTCTTTGGGATAGTTTTTGACTATCCCTAGTCTATTGTTTTCTTCAGGAAAGTTTCTGACTATCCATAGCCTATTGATGAGTGATTGTTTGGATTTAGTGATTGTTTTGCCTTTAAATTACTAGTGTTGATGTGTAAGCTCTTAACGAGTGCATAATGGTGTTTGCATTAGTTCTTGGGCTTGCATTTGCTTAGTGAATTATTCCGGGAATGTGCTAAAATAATAATTCCCCTGGGATGTGAATTGAGTGCTTAGGGACTTGCTAGGATAACGGATAGCTTCGAGTGCTTTGAGGCCTGTCTTAGACTAACAGATTGCTTCGAGGGATTGTAGATTTTTTTTGTTCGCCTTATCATGCGGTCAAGCGCGAGCACCTTTATTAATAGTATTGTAGATTTGTTTTGTTCGTTTTATCACGCGGTCAAGCGCGAGCATTCTTATTAATTGTGGTTCTCGTGTTTGTTTATTGCTGGGGGTCGATTTCGACTATAGAAGGTTTTAAGGCTTGCTTTACGGGGTTGGTCTTACTCCTAATTCCCTCGATTGGCATCTAAGATGGTGCGTGCTCGTCCGGTTAGGTTTCCGGCGGGGATTGAATGGAGGTTGGCTCAGGTTAAGAGCACGATGAGTCATTACTCGTCGGAGAATGTGCTGGTGAACTAGCTGCACCTTGCAGATGTAAGTTTCTTTCTTACAGTTTGTTTAATTTAATAGCCCCCAAGGTTTAGGATTATTGAAGTGTCAGTCTTGGTTTTATCGCTTGTTTTGTCCTATGGTCTAGCGTTTGCTTTTATTTTGAACGGTTTGCTTTTCTTTTGGCTGGCTGATTCGGCTGATGTTGTTCAGCCCCCCAGACTTCCCCTTGACACTGCTCAAGGTCGATGTGGCTGGGGTAGCCTTTACATAGCCTCTTTCCCCGTGTTTCGCTGAGGAGATGGAGGTTGGGATGAAGTGGCGTGACCAGGTATACCGGGTAAGTTTCGGTTTCTGTTTTAGATTCTAAGGGTTAGGTTTCGTCGGCTTGCCATCAACGGTTGTGGTAGGCTGCCAACTGCTTCAGGGTCTATGCCTCGAGGGTCTCCCGTGACACTTCGGGACCTCGATCGATAAGTGTGTGCACCTAGGGTTGGCTCTCAGATTGTTTGCGTGTTTTCCTCAAGTGCGAGTTATGTTTGCAGGACATTCCCGATATGGTGGGTCAGTTGGAGACTCGGGTGATCGAGCTTGAGGCGCGACAGCTCCTGCAATCTCGGGCCGACGAGATTGTTCAACTTAAGGAGCGGCGGGCTTGGTCTCAGAGCGAGACCTCCGCGCAGGGTTAGGCTAGGCGAGGGGTTGAGATGGGCATCGTCGAGAATGTTGGAGGGGTTCCCGAGACAGCAACTCTTGATATGCTGTCGGGGATGGATGGTAGTGAGTCTACTACCTTTGTTTTGGAGGATTTAGGTTTGGATGACAACATCGGTGAGCTCGTGATAGCTATAGGCGCAGATTCTAGGGGTCCTCCCTAGTTTGTGAACTCGGTTTGCGTATGGATTTTGTGTATTTTGTATATTTTTAAGACTTTCAGTATTCGGATTGATTTGTTTAGTCTTACGTTTTTGTTTTGTGAAATGTTAACTTAGATTGAGAAGTAATCACTTCAGGTTCGGTTTGTTTGCGATCTTATCGTAGTTTTAGGATGTTTTAAACGCGTTAGGGTTGCGTGAGAGTACGAAAACGGTTTTTTTTTTGGACTTTTTGAAATGCGTTAGTTTGAGCCGGGAATTGGATCAAGTAGTACGTCGATTAAAATGTTTGACTCAAGACGCGCATAAACGTAAAGAGTGCTTTGCAGCTAAAGTGTATCGACCAAGAGCGTGTTCGGTGTTGGGAGACAAGTCTAACTGCCTCGACATTCATGTTTAAAATGAGGCAAAGAAAAAAAAGATAGACCACTTTTTATATCTTAGTGACAAACTCGTGCTGGGCTACAGACACGAATTGACGATGTCATTCGGTGCTACAACTACGCCTAGGTGGGGTAGCTTATCCTCCTAAAAATAATATTAAAAAAACGTCTAAGTCTGGTGGACCCGAAGGACGTAATGTATTGTCCGCGTGGACCTGTCACTCTTGCGCGGACATTCCGGCTTTTGGAAAGGGGTTTAGCGACTTCAGAAGGTCGTTCCTGACGTCCGGGGTTGTCGGGTGTGAGAAAAAGGTTAAGGATTGTGGAGATGACCGTACTACAGAATAAGAAAGCTATGTGAGCTAATGTCACTAAGAGCCCGACCAAAGACGGCGTTACCGATCATAGTATTCGTCAGTTCATCTAAACGGGCCGAGACAATACCCATATTGAGAATGTGAGTTGAGGAGGGGAAGTGGGATTGGCTGGGCTCGCATTTAGCTATGGCGGTGGAAGCTTGTGTTCGAACGGGCCGATGGCGAGAGACCCGAACAAGCACACCCGAATGACGAGAAAAGGGGAAAGTCGGACCGGTAGAGCCCAGCCATTTAGTACTATGTTCTATTAATTGATATTATCTGGCGTATTAGTACTAGTTTTTGTGGAGTTTGCTTGACATGTTATCATTTTTCGGGGTGGCCGGATGTTAAATGCTCGATCTAAAGGGCCTCGACAAAGGCTTGATTTAATTGATTTTTCATTAATGAGAAGCACATTTTTTATTTTTCCCTTTATTTTTTGTGGTGGCTCGCAACTCGATTCTTCCTTTTGCCCGGAGCGCCCTTTCGGGTTTTCACTCCGTCCTCGGCTCACCCTTTTTTGCTTTTTTGCTTTTTTTCTATTTTTTTTTCTTTTTTTTCTTTTTTTTTTACGACGGCTCGCATCTCGTTTCTTCATTTTGCCCAGGGCGCCCTTTTGGATTTTCATCCCGTCCTCGGCTCGTCGTTTGTGCTTCATCATTGAAATCACTCGTTAATCAGAACATAGGGGGTTCCGATTTGCATGTGAATCGAGTTAGCGATTTTTTTCCTATTTTAGTTGGTTGTACCCTTGAAAGGGTTGCCTACGTATCCACGTTTAGACGGAATAAAACCATGTTCGTAGTTCATAATAGATGTGAGTGATTTTCCTTTAGACTCGTTATGCCAATTATCGATGTGAGATGTTTAGAGTATATTCACCCTAGTTAAAGAACTAAGGTGGAGTGATTGGGTGTGACCCCTTGAAAGTGACAATTACCGAGATATCGTGTTTGGATCAGGGTGACTGGCTTGGGATGGTTTTGGAATGTAGAGCTTGGTAGTAAGTGGTTCCGATAGATCAAAATCTGAAGCTTGATTTTTGTGGAGTTAGGGCTATGGGCTAAGGTTTCGTAATGTGGTAGGAAAGGGGAAGCTGAGTAAAAATGACTCAGGCTTCAATCGGGTGGGATGTAAATTACGTGGGATCTGATTTCCACGTCTGGCCCTTACGGTTGGGATTATCCTATTGAGTTTGAATCCTCAAAATTCCGGTTTGTCTCCTAACAAGTGTCTCGGGAAGGTCTTAAGGGTTGTAATGTAGGGAGACCAGTATTTGGGTGCTAGTTGACTGGTTTGTTCATTTTTCTTTTCGTTTTTGCTTTTTGTTCGAACTTTGCACTTAAAGTCGAATTGAATGATTGGGAACTTTATTTTGACCGTTGAGTTTGGTCTTAATCATTGAATTGGGCCGATTTAGTTTGGCCTTGGTTTCATTTTTTATTTTTTTTGCCTCCTTTTGGCCATTTCAGACTTCTTTTTTTTCTTTTTATCAGACTAGCACCTATGGTAGGAAATGGTCGGTCTTTATTTGAGGGGTATTTATTGTGGGGAAATGGGTTTGCCTTCCGTCTTTGATCACAAGCTCAGAGACTATCTAGATTTGTCATAGGATTCGGGAATGCTCGTTCTAAGGGCTAGCTTGTGGCTTTCTATACCAGACATGGAATAAGTAAAAGAAAAGAACACGGGATCTCAGTTCTTGTAATTCCTCATTGTTTCGAGGTATGTTTGATTGTTATCGATAAATGGCATAGTACCTAGTTGTAAGCAAGAAAGTGCATTATTAAATCAAGCGATTGTCGAGGCGTATTATAAAGGAAGAAAGGTTTATTTCTTTTTTATTGATAGTAATAAGCGGGCTATGCGCCCGAGATATTGTTTTCGGGGAGGCGGAGGACAGATCTCTTCGCACCTCTTGACTTGATGTAAAAACAAAAGGCATTTGTTATAATATTAGGTCTAGGCCCTAAGAAGAACTAGACTCTGACTCGGACACAGATTTACTCGTCTTGGCGGACGCCCGTGCGTTGCCGGGATCTTCCTTCATATTCAGGACATTCTCCTCTATAGGGTCGAGGTGGGAACCATTGATGGTGTCGTCGAAGATGTCGTCGAAGACTGCGCGAATCCTAAAGGGGTTTGTGGTATTGTTAGGTTTTTCGGGTGGAGGAAGAGGGATAGTGGTTTTTCTATCATATCTTGTATGGTATGCTTGAGCCGAAAACAAGATTCGGTATCGTGGCCCTTGCCACGGTGGAAGTGGCAATACTTATTAGCATCCCATGCCTTTGATCTCTTATTTGTGGGTGGGTCTGTAGTGGGACCTCTTGGCTCGAGCTTTCCTTGCTCGGTTAGCCTTTTTAAGGCTTCGGTGTATCTGATGCCTAGCTTGGAAAATGTTATAGGGGTGGAATTCGTCCTCTCTCTAGTGGTTAGTTCGACTAGGTGTACTTCATCGGTTTTTTTATTCTCGGATGACCCGTAAGGGCGGATTCCCGTGGATGTGGTTGGTCCTTGATAACCCTTCCCCATTATTTTGGAGAATACTCCCTTCTTCATATCGTCCTCCAGACGTATTCCTAAGGTAGACAATTCTTCTAAGGTATGGATATTTTGGTACCTAAGGTGAGAGGCGTAAGGAGGTCTGAGGTTATCGACAAATTTCTCTACTAAGGTGGCCTCGTCGGGGCGGTTTACTAATTGGGTGCTGACCTTTCTCCACCTAATCAGAAATTTGGAGAAGCCTTTCTTCTCGTTTTGGGAAAGGACCTCGAGGTTTCGGA
The DNA here is from genome assembly GCA_958450325.1 of Agrostemma githago. NCBI lineage: Eukaryota > Viridiplantae > Streptophyta > Magnoliopsida > Caryophyllales > Caryophyllaceae > Agrostemma > Agrostemma githago. The sequence continues at coordinate 54,420,966 of OY288243.1, forward strand.
TGGTTACTTGTATTTCGGAATTATCCGCGTATTGCTTTGCGAATTCTATGGAGATGTCATCCCAAGTGGATATTTTTTTAGGATCGAGGGAATAAAACCAGTATCGAGGTGTGTCGCCAAAAGAGGATGGGAATATCCTAGCAAAAAGGCTGGGTTTGACTCCCTTAATGGCCATGTAATCCTTAAAGGCCCGGATGTGGTTGGGGGGGTCCTCAGTTCCTTTGAACTTCGGTATGTCGGCTAAGGAAAAGTTTATGCGTCGTTCACCATTTCAAACTTTCGGTTGTTTTCGAGATGGACATTGTTGCCTTGGTTTAGGCGCATTTGGTTTTCAAGGAAGTCTATGCGATTCATGGCAGACTGTAGAATGTCGTCCTGAGGTGGTGTAATAGGGTCATTAGGGGTGACTCCGGCGGGAACACCTCCTTGCGGGGTGGATCTTAAAAGTACCTCGTTGAGGATCTGGTTATGGTGTTCATCAGAAGCCCTATCTTCCAAGTGGCCTAGACGAGAGTCTATGTTGTTTACGGACGCGTTCATGGTAATGATGGTGGCTTGTAAGTCTCGGATCAGGTTGTTTAGGGTTTCTATGGTGTTATCTGCGGATTGTCCGGCGTTGTTCCTGCTACGGTTACTTGCGTCTACGCTTGAATCTTCTGACATGACTGCGGAAAATGTGGTTTTGATGAGGGTGGGTTTACCAGACAACCTATAGACTCGAGGAGTGCTCATGGCCGAGCGATACGGAATTGAGACCCTTGACTTGCACGTGTTTGCAGTCATTGGTTTAGGGACCCAGGTGATTTAGACTCTTGGTGCATTCGGCGGACCGCCTAATGAAGCCATGTCTCTAGAGCGAGACGATTTGACACAAATCTCGGAGGTGAGATTCAAGAGGACTTCTCGGGATGAGACGACCCAAAATGTAAGACCTCGAGCAGAGGCGCCTAGTAACTACCACAGACAGTTAATCACACGGTTGTGACGTAAGAAGTTGATCGCGATTCCGGCTTAGGATCAAAGAATTTTGATATATGTTTTTTTTTTTTAAAACGACCAATCTTTGCGGAGGAAAGATTTTCTTGAAAATGACGATTTGTAAAAAATTGGCTGACGATGGCGTGAAGACATCGCTTGTGACGTGAAAGTGTGTCGCTATATGTGTGCGTCGAGATTCCGACGATAGCAAAAAAGGAAATGTTTTTTTTTAAAGGACCGTGGTTCTTAGGGGAACCAGTTTTGAAAATGATGACGTGGTGTTCTTATCGAAACAACTACTCCCTTCAAGTTCCTATGTTCTTCCCCTTTCTTTTTGGGGTGAAAAATGATGAGGGAGTATTATATTATTAAAAGGGGAGAAGTGGAATGAAAAAGTAAGAGAGATAAATATTATATTAATTAATTGAGATAAAGTTGATAGGAAAAGTATGAGAGATGAATATTATATTAATTAAAGATGATAAAGTGTGTGAAAAAGTTTTTCCATAAATTGAAATAAGGAAGAAGATCAAACTCAGCCCAATAAGGAAAGAGGGAAGAACACTAAAACTCGGAGGGAGTATTAATTAGCTAATTCGATATTTGTGGTGTACGTGGTGCTCGTGGTAGAGCGTGAAGTCTAGTGACGGTGTTTCAAAGGTGTGACCAAATCCTTATTAAGGGATTTAGGTGGTGAATGGTGTTTTAGAAAATTTTTGTTCTTTTTTTTTTCCCGAAGAACTCTTAAAGCTAGTAATCGACGTTCGTTGATTGCGTTAACTAGCATTTAACGGTGGGAGGGTGCATTGTAAAAAAAGTGCTTTGAAAGTGTGACCGTTTTTTGAGTTCCTTGACTTCATTAATTGAAGCTTCGGTTGTGTTAACGGTATTGTGGACATGACGTAGGTCCACCCCGAAGCGGCCACGCGCGGGTTTGGGTAGGCGAATGAATCTCGTGGTGAGATTGTTCTCGGGTTCGAAATTGAAGTCAAAGTTAGAGTCGCCACCGAATTTATGGTAATTCGGAACCATTCGAGCTCACTCTATGTCGTCATGGGCTATACACAAAGTACGGCCCACTTCGATTTAAGAGTTTATGGGGCCCGTCCCTTTGCATTGCGATACCGATACCATCTACACCGGTATCGTGTAAAGAATGACTCTCATGCGCCAACGGTTTCGGGCATCCGGAAACCGCGGTTCTGAGTAAGGGGTGAGGGTACGTGTTGGGAAGCCCACTAAGGACACCCAACCCCGCCCGCACAATGGCGGCCTCTACTAAGACATCGTTCGTGTTCGTGTACGCGTGCTAGTAAAACGACTAAATGATATGCAAACAGCGTTTTCGGCTAAGCATGCGAATTATTGGTTAACTATGTCGTTTTAATGCATCTTGATTCACGTCAAAGTGATTTAGCATGTGATGTTCATTTAAGGCAATAAATGGCAAACATCGAAAATAGAAAACTCGTAAATAAATTACAAATTACACGGGCGGAATACAACCCGGAATTCACAATACAACGAGCAATCAAATAGAATAATCGAATAGGAAATGGTAAACGTTAACTAGAAACGGACCCGTATATAATAAATATAAACTAGACCGTAAGTTGTGCAAACGGACGAACTTCGATTAAATACACATTATATTGTGTATTAAACGGAGGACGGAGATATGGAACCTAGACGTGGTGCTAGCCCGATTTTGAATCTCGATGCCTTGTCCCGACTTATCACATCGAGGAATAGAGTCTAAACTAATCATGTGTCGGATACGACTAAAGAGTCGTCGACACAAGATTAATAGTGCGAGACCGTCGATCAAAGTCGTTTTAAGTGATATGATATGCATGAGTTTAGAAAAATAGGATCACGTGATTGACTTTACACGTGTCGACTAAAAGTCGTAAAAAAATGACGAGGCTCAAATGATGATCAAAGCGCTCGGTTTTCCAGGCTACAGGGTCCACTCGATCGAGTCATGGCACGGACTCGGTCAAGTGTGCCTTTAAGGTGGCTACTGCCCGGTTTTTGGGGTGCTACTCGATCGAGTGGCCCACCCCTGTACGAGGCATGGCTCGTTTCGTTTTATTTGTTCAAATTCGATGGTTGGCCGAGTTAAATATTGCATGATTTAAATTTAACTCAAATTTCGGTGCTATAATCGTGTACTATTACGATTATAATACCGTCATCGGAATTTTATTGGAAAAGCTGTTATTTGATTGAAAAGATTTGATTAGTGACGAAATGGTGTCCCTCTGCGTCACAACATCGAAACTAATCCTAACGGATTATGTGATGTTGATTTTCGCATCAACGGATTTCCCACTAATCTTAGAAATGGAGTCAAACGCGTTCAACTATGATCAACCACGATCACGTTACGCCCTTGAGTACGTTGGGGCGGCGCTCCTCGAAAGGGTGTCACCTCCATCGTTGCTCGTAAAGGGATTAAACGGACTTTGAATGGTCGTCATAGTCAAACGTGTTAGGACCCAAATTTTAATATTATTATGTACATATACACATACACGGTATTAATTGTTAATGACATAATGTTAGTGGTTAGAGTACATAAATAAAATGTTAGGTTGTGACAAATAAAATGTTAATAGCAAAATTAAAATAATGTTAGTAACGGAATTAAAATGTTAGTGCTACTAATAATAATAATAATAATAATAATAATAATAATAATAATAATAATAATAATAATAATAATAATAATAATAATAATAATAATAATAATAATAATAATAATAATAATAATAATAATAATAATAATAATAATAATAATAATAATAATAATAATAATAATAATAATAATAATAATAATAATAATAATAATAATAATAATAATAATAATAATAATAATAATAATAATAATAATAATAATAATAATAATAATAATAATAATAATAATAATAATAATAATAATAATAATAATAATAATAATAATAATAATAATAATAATAATAATAATAATAATAATAATAATAATAATAATAATAATAATAATAATAATAATAATAATAATAATAATAATAATAATAATAATAATAATAATAATAATAATAATAATAATAATAATAATAATAATAATAATAATAATAATAATAATAATAATAATAATAATAATAATAATAATAATAATAATAATAATAATAATAATAATAATAATAATAATAATAATAATAATAATAATAATAATAATAATAATAATAATAATAATAATAATAATAACTAGTGTTGTGGGAATGCAGATACTGCTGCCCAAGTCATTAAAACTTGGGTTGTAGGAGGGAAATTCAGGGTATGCAAAGCGTATGAATTCTTTCACCCTAATCCTTCAACGGCTCGGTTCAAAGGTCTGGTATCATCTCTTATGATGCCAAGGCATAAAATCATTCTGTCTTTAGCTATTCAAGATAAATTGGCCACTGTGGACAAGCTGCAGGAGAAAGGATTTCAATTGGCAAACAGGTGCGTTTTGTGTGTGAATCATGAGGAGAGCTCTAAACATCTGTTCTTTCAATGTAGCTACTCTAAGCTCATCTGGCAGATGGTTAAATCCTGGCTAGATGTACCATTGCCTACTGATAGCATGATCTCAGCCTTGCGTTGGACTGCTCAGAGTTGCAATAAGAAACACTGGAAAGCGGGTTGGATTCAATCTAGCATTGCTGCGGCTACCTACCTTATATGGAAGGAAAGGAACTCCAGGATCTTTGGACGCAATACCATGACTGAAGAGGCCCTTTTATTACATCTCAAATTTGTTGTTAAAGAAAGGATATCAATGTATAAGTCTAATCCTAAGTATGCTAGGATTATAGATCATTTGTATAGAATTGAAACCTAGTGTGATAGTCTTTTTGCAACATTGTAATTTCATGACATTAATGAAATGATAACACTTTTGCAAAAAAAAAAAAAAAAAAAAAATAAAAAAAAAAAAAATAATAATAATAATAAAACTTGATCCCGTTCACTTGCGGGATAAATGGAGAGATAAGGTGAGAGCAATCGATCACCTCCCCGGCAAAGATGGCATGGGAGCTGAAAGGGTTCTCCTTGTTGCTTGGTTTATCTCCGGGTAGCGGGATTTTACCGCTTTCGATCAAGTCCTGGATCAGGTGCTTCAGCTTCCAGCACTTTTCGGTATCATGCCCATTGCCCCGGTGGTATTGGCAATAGGCCTGAGCATTGTAGTTCTTGGAGCGTCGCTCGACCGGAACTTCAGGAGTTGGGCCTATCGGTTGGATTAGGCCTTTGGAGGACAACCTTTGTAAGGCATAGGTATAGGTGGTACCTATATCAGTGAAAACCCGAGGTGGGGTGCTCTTCTTGGACGGGGCATCTAATAGATTAACCGCGTCAAAAATGCTGCGAGTTGAAGCCTGGGGCTTAGTGATGGAGGAAGAAGCCCCTTGGTATCCTTTGCTAGCGGCCTTAGTGAGGCCTTCTAGTCTCAGATCGTCTTCGATCCTCATACCCATTTCAGTAAGGGTGGTGAAATTGGGTATGACAGCGTACCGGAGGTGAACCCGGTAGGAGGGGAGGAGGTTCTTGACAAAAGCCTCCACCAAAGTCTTCTCATTGGGCTTATCAACCAGTAGGAGGGGAGGAGGGTATTTTTGAGGGTCTAGCCTGTAGTACCAGGCCCGTGGGTGCTTCTCAAGAGATGCAGCAAAGAGGTTCTTGAACATGGACGAATCCACTCCCTTGATGGCCATGAATTCCTTGAAGGCCCGCACATATAGTAACGGGTCTTCAGTTCCCTCAAACATGGGCAAGCCTGTGAGATTCAGGTTTGCGGGCAGCTTGTCACTCAGCGGGTTGTACTCTCGACTATTCTCCCGATGGATGTTGTTACTCCCAGCCAAATGGACTTGCTCCTCTAGCCGGCGCACCGCGCTGACTAGTTCAGCTAGAGGCTCAGTAGTCTCGACATTAGAAGCCCTTTGCTCCACTGTAGCTAGGCGAGCAACAATGGCCACTTGGCCAGCCCTCATTCCAGTCAGTTGGGCTTCGATATCGGTTTGCTTCGCGACCATGGCGTCTAGAGAGGTTTGCAGGCTGTTCAAAGTAGCCATCCTTCGAGCGTGTCTAGTTGCCGGCGGCCTGTCTGTAAGAACACCGCGTAATCAGAAACCGAACCCAGATCTTGGAAAAAGAAAGGAAAAGTACATCCCGAGCGACACTAGGAAAGAAGACCAATGACTCGAGAAAGACACCTAGACGGATGACCCATGGGTGGTGTAGCTTCCTTAGGGCTTCGGCTTTGTGGGCCTAATCCCGTTCGAAGGAAGGTCCACGTTAGACTTTTCCCCAGACTTTTGACTCGAGTGTATGGACGGACTTTCCTTTGTAGGGGTATGCCCTACGCGGGTTGGTCGTGCCTTGACGGATAAGGCGGACTCGGGAAAGGGGGGAAACTCGTGATGTAGGATCAGCGGAGTTTCGACTTTATGAACCTTCGATATACCATGCAAAGACCCGACACACGGCTAGACGGTAGGTCCTATAATAAGGAAGGTTTACTAGGAAAGTTGGATGTTTGAATTTTTGAATATAAAGTGAGCGAGTTTTCAAAAGTTCGAAAATTGAAAACGGGATTTCGAAAACCAAGATTAGAATTTTGAAAATTCAGAAAATCGGAATGGTGTTGGAAATCCAAGAATTAAAATGGGCAGCATGCCGACTAGAGAAAAAGGATATTTTGAGTCAAATCGTTGATCCTAAGTTTCGGCGGCGTTCCGAATTTTTGAAAGTTGGATATTTTTGAAAAGACGGGTCCCAAAACGGACAGTATTTCGGGGTTTTTTCAAAATCTGGTATTTTTGGAAAGATGCATTTTTTGAAATGACGGTTTTTTGAAAATGACACGGAAACCAAGTAGCACGTAGTCAAACAAGCATTATAACGACGCTCATGTATGCTTTACGCTAAGTCTCGGTCGGTCAAAATAGGGTCTATACCAACAACGATAGCATTCTCGCGAAACGGGACGGACTCCCTAAGCCGAATTGGACTTAAGACCTGCCGTAAAACCCCGGCGAGTTCCGCCATCGAAGTCTTTAGTGCACCCATGTAGGAATGCACCGTAGTATAGTGTGACGTCGGTCACAAGTAACCGGCCCGGGCAAAAATTTGGGTTATGCATGAATCATTAAACTAATGCGCGCACACTAATATACGAACGATTTCTCTTCGAGTCTCACCCTAGGAACCCCGATGACATGTGGTACATCAGGTATCCCCAGCGGAGTCGCCACCCCGACGCGGCCACGCGCGGGTTTGGGTAGGCGAATGAATCTCGTGGTGAGATTGTTCTCGGGTTCGAAATTTAAGTCAAAATGGAGTCGCCACCGAATTTTGTGGTTATTCGGAACCATACGAGCCCACTCTATGTCGTCATGGGCTATACACAAAGTAAGCCCACTTCGATTTCAGAGTTCATGGGGCTCGTCCCTTTGCATTGCAATATCGATACCGTTTAAACCGACTTTCGTATATAGAATGACTCTCGTGCGCCAATGGTTTCGGGCATCCGGAAACCAAGGTTCTGAGTAAGGGGTGAGGGTACGTGTTGGGAAGCCCACTAAGGACACCCAACCCCGCCCGCACATGGCGGCCTCTACTAAGACATCGTTGGTGTTCGTGTGCGCGCGCTAGTAAAACGATTAAATGATATGCAAACAGCGTTTTCGGACTAAGCATGCGAGTTGTTGCTTAACTACGTCATTTAATGCATCTTGATTCACGTCAAAGTGATTTAGCATGTGATGTTCATTTATAAAGCGATAAGCAAGTAAATAAACAAAACTCGAAAGCAAATAACGTACAAGTTACACGGGCGGAAATACAACCCGGCCAATACAAAAATTATGAGCGATATACAAACGGAATAATAAATAAAAAAATTTGGAGCGGACCCGTATGTGAACTAGACCGTGAATTGTATAGATGGACAAACCCCGATTAAATACACATTGCATTGTGTATTAAACGAAGGACGGAGACATAGGACCTAAGCGTGACGCTAGCCCGATCCTATGCCTCGATGCCTTGTCCCGACTTATCATGCCGAAAAATCGATCAAAGTCGCTAAAGTGTCGTGAACTCGTGATATGTATGCGTTTTGAAAAATGGATTCACGTGATCGGCTTTGCACGTGTCGACTAAAAGTCGTAAAAAAGACGAGGCTTAAATGTTGCATTTAGGCTCTCGGTTTTCTGGACTGCAGGACCCACTCGGTCGAGTCATGGTCTGACTCGGTCGAGTGTGTCCTCGAAGGGGGTTCTGCCCAGGTTTATGGACGCTACTCGATCGAGTAGCCTACGTACTCGGTCGAGTAGCCCCTGTACGAGTGTCAACTCGTTTCGTTTTTTTTGGTTTAAAATCGATGGTCGGCCAAATCAAATACAAATATTGCACCATTTGTATTTAATTTGGCTTCCGGTGTTATAATCGCGTATGCATGCGATTATAATACCGTTATCGGAGATTCGTGAAAATGCTTGTGCTAGATTAGAAATTTTGTATTAGTGACGAAATTGCGCCCCTCTACGTCACGACATCGAAACTAACCCTTTCGGATTATGTGACGTCGGTTTTCGTGTCAACGGGTTCCGTACTAATAAAAATGGGATCAAATGCGTTCAACTATTATTAATCGCGATCGTGTCACGCCCTTGAGCACATTGGGGCGGGGCTCCTCGAAAGGGCTCCACCTCCGTCGTTGCTCGTAAAGGGATTAGACGGACTTTAGGCGACAATTATAGTCAAACGTATTTAAAACCGGATTTTAATACTAGTATATATATATACACGGTATGATAATATGTTAGTGACGAAAATGTAAAAGTTAGTATACGGGAAATAAATGTTAGAGTTATGTTAGAGTTAATGTTAGGATACTAGTATAGTTATTATATAAACGATATAAAAATATAAATAAAATTAAAGTAACAAGGATCGAAATGGGGTTTTGGACACCCTCAACATAAATGCTTAGTAGGGACCTTGGAAATGGACTCGTAAATAGTGACGGGACGTCGGAGTATCGAGGATGTATGCAAGTTATGGTGTGTGTGCGTGTGTGTGGATGATTCGTCGGTTTTCGAGGGACGAAGGGCTCGGTTTTTGTGTGTGCTTGCTTAGGGTTGTAGTGTAGAGTGTTTAGGTAGATTAGGGTAGAAAATGTAGGGTAAATGCCTTGGGAAAAAGCTGTAAATGCAAAGGGTGAGAGGGGATATTTATAGATTTTACCCCACGACCTAGGGTCACTCGATCGAGTGGCCCTAGTGCACTCGATCGAGTGCCCTAGAAAAAGGGCCTGATCCGGAAAATGACGCTCCACTCGACCGAGTGGGTCAATCCACTCGATCGAGTGGATCAGGTGAATCGAGCCAAAATAAGAAGGAGTTGACCTTGTTTGATTTGGTTGCTCTTTTTGAAATGGATTTGGGCGCCATTTTCTAGAAGGTGCATTTGGCTGTTTTTTGTGACGGGTTCGTCTTTGACCGGGTTTTGACCCGGTCGCCAAAAGACGGGTTTTATTTTTGGTGTCGGTTTTGGCCCAAATTAGTCTTATTTTGCTCGGAACGACCCACTGGGCCTGAATTTGAGGTTGGTTTTGAGAGATTTGTACTCCGCTAAAAGTCCATGTCGGATATTATTGATTCCGAGTCCATATCTGAGTATACTAAGTCATGTTTGCGTCCGATCATCATCGGGTGTTTGTCCGGAACTGCTATAGACACTAGCAGGCAAAATGCGGGTGTCTACAGAGCCCCCACTCTGACTGAGGCTTGGACAAGGCGAAAGTCAGAGTAGCTACCAGGCCAATCGCAGATTACGACCTGGCTGCCTTCCGGTCGGGTCGTTTATAGTCCAGTAGACTAGCGTGAAGGGCTCGCCAGCCATAGGCAGAGGGTCATACCTGTCCTGCTGATGATAGCTCCGTGGGGAGTGAAACTTGCATTTGAAGGCGTAGGCGCACCTGTATGTTGATACATCATAGCTCTGATTGTAGCATTCTGGGATAAATATTGACTCACGTTGGGGAGTGAAGTAGTTGCGCGGAGACTTGCTTCTGAAGTCCGGGGTGTACCTGTATGCTGACACATAACAAATTGCATGTATCACAGAATTTTTAGAAATTTCTAGGAAAGCTCGAGACAACTTGATTCCTATTCTGGGTTTTTGTCTGAAGTCAGGCCTGCACATGCTAGGGCCCAGGTTTGCTGAGGAGGCAAGGTAGTTAGGGTTACTGTTAGGGTTTCCTATTATAAATATAGGTCTCCCTGCTTCAGTTTACTGTATCTCAAATCAAAACTCCTTCTTCTCCTCAAAATCTCTTAGTCTTTCGAGAAGGTTCAAATTCCTGCCATGGGTATCGATCATCTTACTTCGATGCTTTTTGCCTTGTCCCAGCACTTTCGGGACGAGGACAAAGTTCAGCTGACCCAAATGGGGATTGTCAGCCTGTTTCCTCTTCGACGTCTAATAACTTATTCACATTTCTTAGACGCCTGCCCGTCGTTTTGGGATACTACCCATCACGTCTTCGCGTTCCCGCGGGGAGAGATATGCCCTCTTCCCGAGGAGATCGCAGCTATTGGGGGTTGGAACCCTGTCGCTCGCCCTGCTATTCCACCGTTCTACCCGGACCCGAGGAGAAGGTTGAGGGATTTCCTGGGTCTGTCCCATGCTGAGACAGATCGAATGGTGCGGGGAAATACTGTTTCCCTCTTCGACTTGGCTGACAAGTTTATGAACAGTCAAGATGTAAGGGCTACCCCTTCTCATAGGCGTAGGGCTTTTGCCTTCTGCATGCTGCACCGCTATGTTTTTGAGGGGATGATGGATGTTGACTCATGCCTGGGTCAAATCAGGCTGATCGGAGTGGTTGACCAGATGGAGACTGGTCATAGCCCCGCTTGGCTAATCACTGGAGAAATCATCATGGGTCTGGATGCTAGGCGACTTGACCCAACCCGGCAACTGACGGGGAGTACCCTTATTTTGCAGGTATATGTCTCGCGATTTTGATTTTTTGTGTTTCGCGCGATTTCTTGAGGTTCGTAAGTCACTCGATCGAGTGGACCCGTCACTCGATCGAGTGATGTCTGCAAAGTGCTTCTGCCCATCTGTGGAGGGCTTGCTCGATCGAGTGAGATGCTTTACTCGATCGAGTGGCACTCTTAACGAGATTCTGCTTGCCTTACTCGATCGAGTCAGATGGTATACTCGATCGAGTGGGCTGTAGCGGACCATTCCGTTGCTTACGAATTTTGTATATACTTTTTGCAGGTTTGGTTGTCGGAACGCCTGTCGATCATAGAGCCCCCTCCGAGCATTCCCAACTACCGCAACAGCCAAATTAGCTCAAGAGGGCGTCGGATAAGCTCAAGCCACCATATAAATCGAGCTTACTGGGATGAGGAGTTGGTGTTCCACGGTGGCCCTTTAATCAGGTGGACGGTCGCTTGGTGGTTCCTTTCTAAACTGACGGGACTGGCCAAGAGGGACCAAGCTCGCTACTTGGTGATCCTGTCCCTTGATTGGATAGTTCACATTTACCCGGACCGCATCCTGAGGCAGTTCGGTTCGTCTCAGCGCATTTCTGAGACTGAAGCCATTATTAGCGTCTCGCTCCAACTGACAGACGCTATGTGCGACACCTGGTTGCAGAGATGGTTCACTCGTCCTACATGGACTATTCCCAACCCTTGCCAATCCGCTTGGGTTTCTCGGGCTTATGAGAAATGGACTTCCGAGGAGTCTGAGGAAGCTCGTAAAGCTCTAAAGGTCGATGAGGCCTTCGAACTAGTCCGTCGGGAGACGGCAAAGGATAATAGGGGATTTTTTGATGAGGGAGAGACTCCTGCTACCTTAGTCCGATTAGAATCGGGTCTTAAGTCACACACTAAGACTCGAGCTAAAGATGCCGGTGCTAGTGGCACGCGGGGGCGGCTAAGCCCCCAGACTGATTTGGAACGGCGACTTGGGCCAAGGCTAGCGGCCCGGGACCGACTAGGTCCGCGTGACCGGCTCCCCGAGCCCGTGAGGGCCCGACTCGGGCCTATCGAGGTGGATGAGGACTCGAGTTCCAAGAAACGAGTCCGAGCTAAAGAGGTTCCTGTGGTGATTCGGGAACGCTCTCCTCCGCGTCGTCGTCAGTGGACGGCCAAGGAGGCCAAGGACAAGGGGAAGGGCAAGATGCCTTAAATACCGAGTCCTTAGCCTTTTATTATTTAAATATTATTATTATTTATTTTGGAGTGTCGTGTGCATTTTTGTTTTTGTAATTTTTTGAATTCCTGCATTTTGTAAGTTTCCCGAGTTTATCGGAGCTTTTTTTGTGACAATTAATAAAGGAAGTTTATTATTAAACCGTTCCTGTCTTTTCTTGATTGCACTGGTTGTGCCCTTTTGAGGGGCTGCCTACGTATCCGCAATTAGCAGAATCAAACCAAACGTAGTTCAAGCTCATTAAATTTGCAATCTCGAATTACACCAAGACTAGTGGTTCAAGATGTTTTGTGACAGTAGAATAAATAATTCTAGCTTATTGACTTGCTTTTTATATAAAAAAAAAAAATTTGATAAATTTTGCTAATGACATTGAGAAATGTCTAAGGGTAGTAACGCTTCAACTGGTCCAGGTTGGTTGGGTTGACGAACTCATTCCCGTCCAGGTCCGTCAGCATTACTGCTCCCCCTGATAGGATCTTCTTCACCAGATATGGCCCAGCCCAGTTGGGTTTGAATTTTCCCCTTGGGTCAACTGGTAGTAAGGCTCGAACAGACTTAAGGACTAAGTCCCCTTCTTTAATGTTTCTGGGCCTTACCCGTTTGTTGAAGGCCCGTTGGATTCGTTTCTGGTAGATTTGGATGTTGTTGAGAGAGCGGGACCGTCGTTCGTCTAGTAGAACCAACGAATCGTACCGTGCTCGAACCCAGTCGGCTTCGGGCACTTGACTTTCTAACAGAATTCTGAGGGACGGTACCTCTAATTCAACTGGTTGGACTGCCTCCATCCCATAAGTTAGGTAATATGGTGTCTCTCCGGTTGCGGTGCGAATTGATGTCCGGTACCCCCATAGGGCAAAAGGTATTTTGTCGGGCCAATCCCGATAATTATCAGCCATCTTTTTGAGTATGGTGACAATCGTTTTATTAGCCGCCTCTACCGCTCCATTCGTTTGGGGACGGTAGGGCGAGGACGTGTGCCTTTGAATTTTATATTTAGCCAGTAGGGATGCGGTCTCAGCTTGGAAATGAGTCCCATGATCACTGATAAATTCATGTGGGATTCCATTCCGACATATTATCTTGTTCTAGATAAATTTGGCGACATGTTTAGCACTGAGGATGCGGTATGACTCAGCTTCGACCCACTTGGTGAAGTAGTCGATAGCTACTAAAATGAAGCAGTGCCCGCCAGTACCGGAGGGATTTACCTTCCCGATTATGTCGATACCCCATGTCGAGAACGGCCAAGGCGACGTTATGGTATAAAGCAGGGATGACGGCATATGTTGCACATTGCCGAAGATTTGACAGTTATGACAATGTTTGACATATAACTGGCAGTCGGCTTCCATGGTGTTCCAGTAATACCCGAGCCTCATGATTTTTCGGACCAGCATGTGGGCATTCATATGTGGGCCGTTTTCACCATCATGTACTTCGGCCATTACTTTCTCGGCCTTATATTTATCAACAAAAAGGAGAAGAGCCCCCTGTGCCGTCTTTTTGTATAGTTGCCCGTCATCAGTACGGATGAACTGGCTGGCTAGCCTCCGTAAGGCTTTCTTGGCTCGGCCCTCAGTCCCGGGAGGATATTCTCCATTCGTCAGGTACTTTAATACAGCCTGGTACCAAGGTTCGGGATCAGTGATCTCGATGTCTTCAATGTCATGAACGTATGCCGGCTCGGACCGTCTTTCGACGCAAATTGGCATACTGGTCACGTGGTCGGGCATATTCAGTAAAGATGCCAATTTTGAGAGTGCATCTGCAAACTGATTTTCTTCTCGAGGCAGGTATATATACTCCACCTTTTGGAATTGTTTCTCGAGATCCCTTACTCGTGCCTGGTAGGCCACGAGATTAGCATTCCGAGTCTTCCATTTTTGGAGTGCTTGGTTAATGACCAAGGACGAGTCGCCATGCACTCGGAGATTTGTGATCCCCAGGTTGGCGGCGGCTTGTAGCCCATAAATGCGTGCTTCGTACTCTGCTGCATTATTGGTAACATCAAAGTCCAGTTTGATGGAGACGGGGGTATGCTCCCCTCTTGGTGAAATTAAAAGGATCCCGACTCCGAACCCTCGAAAATTAGACGCTCCATCGAAGTATAAATCCCACGTTTCGGCATCGGTATGGAAAATATCTTCGTCTGGGAAGGACCAGGTGTCGGTGTGTCCTTCTTTGGTTACCGGGCTGTCAGCGAGGAATTCGGCTACCGCCCGTCCCTTAATGGCCTTTAATGGCACAAATTTTAGGTCGAACTCTGCCAACATTAGAGTCCATCTAGAAATTCGGCCATTGAGGGTGGGTTTTTCGAAGAGGTATTTGATCGGGTCCATCTTGGATAGAACATGGACCTCGTAGCTGAGCATATAGTGTCGGAGCTTCTTAGTGGCCCAGACTAGAGCCAAACACGTCTTTTCGAGCATGGTATATTTGCACTCATACTCTAAACTTCTTGCTGATGTAATAAATGGCTCGTTCTTCGGAGTCGACCGTCTGAGCCAGCATAGCCCCCATGGCTGTCTCGGTCGTTGTTAAGTATAACGACAGAGGCAAACCGGGTTGAGGTGGCATCAGAACTGGCGGAGCAGACAGAATTTCCTTGATCTTGTCGAAAGCAGCTTGGCACTTGTCGTCCCATAGTATCCGTTCCCCTATTTTCAGTTTCTTGAAAATTGGTTCACACACCATGGTTAGCTTGGAAATGAATCGACTAATATACTGGACTTTCCCGAGAAATCCCCTTATTTCTTTTTCGGTTTTAGGAGCTTGCATCTCGGTAATGGCTTTGATTTTAGCTGGGTCGACCTCGATACCTCGTTGGCTAACGATATGACCCAGTAATTTGCCGGACGTTACCCCGAAACTGCACTTTTGAGGGTTTAGCCTCATGTTGTATTTGCGCAATCGGGTGAAAAATTTCCTTAGGGCGGTGATGTGACCGTCCCGTTCTTTGGATTTGACGATCATGTTGTCCACATAAACCTCTACCTCTTTATGCATCATGTCGTGTAGTAAAGTGGTAGCGGTCCTTTGGTATGTGGCCCCGGCATTAATGAGACCGAATGGCATGACGGTATAGCAGTAAGTACCCCAAGGTGTGGTGAAGGTAGTCTTACTCATGTCTTCTTCCGCCATCTTGATTTGATTATATCCGGCATACCCGTCCATGAATGATAGAAGGGCATGATCGGCTGTGTTATCCACCAGTATATCGATGTGTGGTAACGGAAAATCATCCTTCGGGCTTGCTTTGTTAAGATCCAGAAAATCTACGCACACCCGCACCTTACCGTCCTTTTTAGGAACCGGCACGATGTTTGCAACCCAGTCTGGATACTCGGACACTTGTATGAAGCCGTCTTTGAACTGTTTGTCGACTTCTTCTTTTACTTTGAGAGACCACTCGGGCCTCATTCGACGAAGCTTCTGCTTGACCGGTTTGCACCCGTCTTTGATAGGTATGTGGTGCTCGGCTATTTCCCGGTCTATCCCCGGCATGTCCTTGTAGGACCATGCGAAGACATCTTTGAATTCTTGGAGGAGGTTTATAAACTGTTGTTTCTCCTCGGGATCTAAAGATAACCCTATCTTAAGTATCTGAGGCTTTAAGGTTGTTCCCACGTTTATGGACTCGGTCTCTTCGATTACCGGATTCCGGGATTCCCTTTGCTCTAGTTGCTCGATCAGATGTGGAGGTAAGGGTACCTGTTCGTCGGATTTCTCAATGTCATAGCATAAAATATTTTTGAAAGCAGAATTTAAAAGAGACAAGTCGTAAGCAGAACGGTTGTTATTATTGATTGAAAATTTGGAAAACAGCTCAAAGAGAGCAGCCATCTGATCATTGGTCAGTGGCGGAATTGGTAAAGCACTTGGGAAAGACCCCGAAGTGCTAGCAGCAGGAATGATAGAAGGGAGAGGGGTTACAGGAGTGACTCTAGCACCGACTTTCTTAGACTCGACCTCAGACTCTAACTCAGACTCCGACTCAGACTCGGACTCAGACTCAGGCATGTCTCCCTCTCCGGTGACCAGCTTGTAGATCTTTCCTTGACTGTCGGTCCACTTGACAGTCTTCCTCCAGGCCCTGTTCCCCGTCTCGGAGCCGACATCCGAGATCAGCTTGGTCGGGTCAAACCTGTTGCTGCGGAGAATCAGGTTGACCAGGTCTTATTTTGGAGTCGGGGTTATGGTGTCTTCCCCGAAGAGCAGCCCCAGCGCGGGCTCAGCGTCATCAGCTCCATCAGACTGGATGAGGGCGAACACCTCATCCGGGATGTAGTTGCAATCCCGGGCCGAGTGGGTCCCGAGGTGCGTAGCATTGGGTTGGTATAGTCCAACCTGGATAGCCCCAAATACGGGTGTGACAAAGTAGTCGGCCAACCGTGGGCTATAAGGGCTCAAGTGGATACCCTTCATGATGTTGCATGCCTTTTCGATTCCTGCTCGGACAACGTTGCCCGGAGTGGCGGCATAGCCAAGGCCGAAGTGGGAGTCTTCGTCCTTAAGGACCTCGATGATCTTCCCAGATGGAAGGTCGGGTCGAGAGGTAGCCCCCGGAAGGTACCCTAAGTTTTGGAGCATCGTGTCAATGCTGGTGGTGAAGTAAGGCCTAAAAAGGTACTCTTCCTCGATCATCCCCACAAAGTCGAACCCCCAGAGGTCCGTGCGGCCCGTGGCGTTACAGCTAGCCACGGTCATTGGGGTTGCCTCTAAAGTAATAACATCGTTGAGCAGAGGCATTTTGATCTTTCGGTGGAGGGTGGAGGATACCGCCTTGACCGCGTGGATCCACGGCCTTCCTAGGAGCAAGTTGAATGACGAGGTGACATCAATCACCTGAAATTCGAGCTCTTTTTCTATCGGGCCCGTGATGATGGTCAGCTTCACAGCCCCAGATACCGTCTTCGGGCTCCCATCAAAGGCTTGGATGGTTTGAGCCGTCGGGACATAATCTGCCTCGGTGATCCCGAGGGCTTTGGCGGTCCTTAAGGGAAGGACGTTCACGGCTGACCCGTCATCGACTAGGGTCATCGGGAGGTATTTCCCTCGGCAGATCACTGTAATGTAGAGGGCCAGATTATGAGTGGCCCTGAACGGTGGCAGGTCGGCTTCAGAGAAAGTGATCATTGGGCCTCCTTCCTTACTTTTGCCCTTCAAGTGGGGCAGGACTGTGGCTACCATTTCAGCAGGGGTAGCCAAAGAGTCGATCTTGACTTGATCGAGAACCTTAGTGAGTGCTTCTCGATGTTCTTGTGAGCTAACCAAGAGTTGCCATATAGTGAGGTCAACTCGGGTCTTCTTCAGTTGCTTCACAATAGCCGTTTCAGCGGTAGGCTCTTCAGGGGCGACTTCCATCCCGAGTGGATCGGTGATGGTTGTCGGGATGGGGATGTCCCTAGTGCTTGTGGCTAGATAGGGACGACCAAGGTTGTTGCTGGCTAGGACTCGGGTTTTGGCCTCGCGAATCTGTTCAGGGCTGATGGGAACGGTTTCCCCTTTAGCGAGGTAGACATCATCCTCGTCATCAAACCAGATCTCGTTCACTTGCGGGATAAATTGAGAGATAAGGTGAGAGCAGTCGATCACCTCCCCGGCAAAGATGGCATGGGAGCTGAAAGGGTTCTCCTTGTTGCTTGGTTTATCTCCGGGTAGCGGGATTTTACCGCTTTCGATCAAGTCCTGGATCAGGTGCTTCAGCTTCCAGCACTTTTCGGTATCATGCCCATTGCCCCGGTGGTATTGGCAATAGGCCTGAGCATTGTAGTTCTTGGAGCGTCGCTCGACCGGAACTTCAGAAGTTGGGCCTATCGGTTGGATTAGGCCTTTGGAGGACAGCCTTTGTAAGGCATAGGTATAGGTGGTACCTATATCAGTGAAAACCCGAGGTGGGGTGCTCTTCTTGGACGGGGCATCTAATAGATTAACCGCGTCAAAAATGCTGCGAGTTGCAGCCTGGGGCTTAGTGATGGAGGAAGAAGCCCCTTGGTATCCTTTGCTAGTGGCCTTAGTGAGGCCTTCTAGTCTCAGATCGTCTTCGATCCTCATACCCATTTCAGTAAGGGTGGTGAAATTGGGTATGACAACGTACCGGAGGTGAACCCGGTAGGAGGGGAGGAGGTTCTTGACAAAAGCCTCCACCAAAGTCTTCTCATTGGGCTTATCAACCAGTTTCATGCTCTCGGCCCTCCAGCGTTGAAGGTATTTAGTAAAACCTTCCTTCGGCTCTTGGGCCATAACCTCCAGAGATCGCATTGTGGTTTGGATCTCGGTGTTGTCAGCATAGTTCCGAGCGAACTCGGTAGCCACATCATCCCATGTAGGGTATTTTTGAGGGTCTAGCCTGTAGTACCAGGCCCGTGGGTTCTTCTCAAGAGATGCAGCAAAGAGGTTCTTGAACATGGACGAATCCACTCCCTTGATGGCCATGAATTCCTTGAAGGCCCGCACATGTAGTAACGGGTCTTCAGTTCCCTCAAACATGGGCAAGCCTGTGAGATTCAGGTTTGCGGGCAGCTTGTCACTCAGCGGGTTGTACTCTCGACTATTCTCCCGATGGATGTTGTTACTCCCAGCCAAATGGACTTGCTCCTCTAGCCGGCGCACCGCGCTGACTAGTTCAGCTAGAGGCTCAGTAGTCTCGACATTAGAAGCCCTTTGCTCCACTGTAGCTAGGCGAGCAACAATGGCCACTTGGCCAGCCCTCATTCCAGTCAGTTGGGCTTCGATATCGGTTTGCTTCGCGACCATGGCGTCTAGAGAGGTTTGCAGGCTGTTCAAAGTAGCCATCCTTCGAGCGTGTCTAGTTGCCGGCGGCCTGTCTGTAAGAACACCGCGTAATCAGAAACCGAACCCAGATCTTGGAAAAAGAAAGGAAAAGTACATCCCGAGCGACACTAGGAAAGAAGACCAAAGACTCGAGAAAGACACCTAGACGGATGACCCATGGGTGGTGTAGCTTCCTTAGGGCTTCGGCTTTGTGGGCCTAATCCCGTTCGAAGGAAGGTCCATGTGAGACTTTTGCCCAGACTTTTGACTCGAGTGTATGGACGGACTTTCCTTTGTAGGGGTATGCCCTACGCGGGTTGGTCGTGCCTTGACGGATAAGGCGGACTCGGGAAAGGGGGGAAACTCGTGATGTAGGATCAGCGGAGTTTCGACTCTATGAACCTTCGATATACTATGCAAAGACCCGACACACGGCTAGACGGTAGGTCCTATAATAAGGAAGGTTTACTGGGAAAGTTGGATGTTTGAATTTTTGAATATAAAGTGAGCGAGTTTTCAAAAGTTCGAAAATTGAAAACGGGATTTCGAAAACCAAGATTAGAATTTTGAAAATTCAGAAAATCGGAATGGTGTTGGAAATCCAAGAATTAAAATGGGCAGCATGCCGACTAGAGAAAAAGGATATTTTGAGTCAAATCGTTGATCCTAAGTTTCGGCGGCGTTCCGAATTTTTGAAAGTTGGATATTTTTGAAAAGACGGGTCCCAAAACGGACAGTATTTCGGGGTTTTTTCAAAATTTGGTATTTTTGGAAAGATGCATTTTTTGAAATGACGGTTTTTTGAAAATGACACGGAAACCAAGTAGCACGTAGTCAAACAAGCATTATAACGACGCTCATGTATGCTTTACGCTAAATCTCGGTCGGTCAAAATAGGGTCTATACCAACAACGATAGCATTCTCGCGAAACGGGACGGACTCCCTAAGCCGAATTGGACTTAAGACCTGCCGTAAAACCCCGGCGAGTTCCGCCATCGAAGTCTTTAGTGCACCCATGTAGGAATGCACCGTGGTATAGTGGGACGTCGGTCACAAGTAACCGGCCCGGGCAAAAATTTGGGTTATGCATGAATCATTAAACTAATGCGCGCACACTAATATACGAACGATTTCTCTTCGAGTCTCACCCTAGGAACCCCGATGACATGTGGTACATCAGGTATCCCCAGCGGAGTCGCCAAATTGTGGACATGACGTAGGTCTACCCCGACGCGGCCACGCGCGGGTTTGGGTAGGCGAATGAATCTCGTGGTGAGATTGTTCTCGGGTTCAAAATTTAAGTCAAAATGGAGTCGCCACCGAATTTTGTGGTTATTCGGAACCATACGAGCCCACTCTATGTCGTCATGGGCTATACACAAAGTAAGCCCACTTCGATTTCAGAGTTCATGGGGCTCGTCCCTTTGCATTGCAATATCGATACCGTTTAAACCGGCTTTCGTATATAGAATGACTCTCGTGCGCCAATGGTTTCGGGCATCCGGAAACCAAGGTTCTGAGTAAGGGGTGAGGGTACGTGTTGGGAAGCCCACTAAGGACACCCAACCCCGCCCGCACATGGCGGCCTCTACTAAGACATCGTTCGTGTTCGTGTGCGCGCCCTAGTAAAACGATTAAATGATATGCAAACAGCGTTTTTGGACTAAGCATGCGAGTTGTTGATTAACTACGTCATTTAATGCATCTTGATTCACGTCAAAGTGATTTAGCATGTGATGTTCATTTATAAAGCGATAAGCAAGTAAATAAACAAAACTCGAAAGCAAATAAAGTACAAGTTACACGGGCGGAAATACAACCCGGCCAATACAAAAATTATGAGCGATATACAAACGGAATAATAAATAAAAAAATTTGGAGCGGACCCGTATGTGAACAAGACCGTGAATTGTATAGATGGACAAACCCCGATTAAATACACATTGCATTGTGTATTAAACGAAGGACGGAGACATAGGACCTAAGCGTGACGCTAGCCCGATCCTATGCCTCGATGCCTTGTCCCGACTTATCATGCCGAAAAATCGATCAAAGTCGCTAAAGTGTCGTGATATGTATGCGTTTTGAAAAATGGATTCACGTGATCGGCTTTGCACGTGTCGACTAAAAGTCATAAAAAAGACGAGGCTTAAATGTTGCATTTAGGCTCTCGGTTTTCTGGACTGCAGGACCCACTCGGTCGAGTCATGGTCTGACTCGGTCGAGTGTGTCCTCGAAGGGGGTTCTGCCCAGGTTTCTGGACGCTACTCGATCGAGTAGCCTACGTACTCGATCGAGTAGCCTACGTACTCGATCGAGTAGCCCCTGTACGAGTGTCAACTCGTTTCGTTTTTTTTTTGTTTAAAATCGATGGTCGGCCAAATCAAATACAAATATTGCACCATTTGTATTTAATTTGGCTTCTGGTGTTATAATCGCGTATGCATGCGATTATAATACCGTTATCGGAGATTCGTGAAAATGCTTGTGCTAGATTAGAAATTTTGTATTAGTGACGAAATTGCGCCCCTCTACGTCACGACATCGAAACTAACCCTTTCGGATTATGTGACGTCGGTTTTCGTGTCAACGGGTTCCGTACTAATAAAAATGGGATCAAATGCGTTCAACTATTATTAATCGCGATCGTGTCACGCCCTTGAGCACATTGGGGCGGGGCTCCTCGAAAGGGCTCCACCTCCGTCGTTGCTCGTAAAGGGATTAGACGGACTTTAGGCGACAATTATAGTCAAACGTATTTAAAACCGGATTTTAATACTAGTATATATATACACGGTATGATAATATGTTAGTGACGAAAATGTAAAAGTTAGTATACGGGAAATAAATGTTAGAGTTAATGTTAGGATACTAGTATAGTTATTATATAAACGATATAAAAACGTAAATAAAATTAAAGTAACAAGGATCGAAATGGGGTTTAGGACACCCTCAACATACATGCTTAGTAGGGACCTCGGAAATGGACTCGTAAATAGTGACGGGACGTCGGAGTATCGAGGATGTATGCAAGTTATGGTGTGTGTGCGTGTGTGTGGATGATTCGTCGGTTTTCGAGGGACGAAGGGCTCGGTTTTTGTGTGTGCTTGCTTAGGGTTGTAGTGTAGAGTGTTTAGGTAGATTAGGGTAGAAAATGTAGGGTAAATGCCTTGGGAAAAAGCTGTAAATGCAAAGGGTGAGAGGGGGTATTTATAGATTTTACCCCACGACCTAGGGTCACTCAATCGAGTGGCCCTAGTGCACTCGATCGAGTGCCCTAGAAAATGGGCCTGATCCGGAAAATGACGCTCCACTCGACCGAGTGGGTCAATCCACTCGATCGAGTGGATCAGGTGAATCGAGCCAAAATAGGAAGGAGTTGACCTTGTTTGATTTGGTTGCTCTTTTTGAAATGGTTTTGGGCGCCAGTTTCTAGAAGGTGCATTTGGCTGTTTTTTGTGACGGGTTCGTCTTTGACCGGGTTTTGACCCGGTCGCCAAAAGACTGGTTTTATTTTTGGTGTCGGTTTTGGCCCAAATTAGTCTTATTTTGCTCGGAACGACCCACTGGGCCTGAATTTGAGGTTGGTTTTGAGAGATTTGTACTCCGCTAAAAGTCCATGTCGAATATTATTGATTCCGAGTCCATATCTGAGTGTACTAAGTCATGTTTGCGTCCGATCATCATCGGGTGTTTGTCGGGAACTGCTATAGACACTAGCAGGCAAAATGCGGGTGTCTACAATAATAATAATAATAATAATAATAATAATAATCATAATAATCATAATAATAATAATCATAATCATAATAATAATCATAATCATAATAATCATAATAATCATAATCATAATAATCATAATCATAATAATCATAATCATAATAATCATAATCATAATCATAATAATAATAATAATAATAATAATAATAATAATAATAATAATAATAATAATAATTCTTCATGTCAGGACTCGCGCGTTTCCATTGCCCCTTCGTTGGTCTTTCTGAGTGTTGTGACAATAATGGGAAGGGTCTGGTTAAAACCTCCATGATCATCCACCTCCGAAATCGACATGGACTTGGAAATGCTCAGGTAATCACGCGTCAAGCCCATTCTTCTAGTTTATCTATCTTTTCTGAGGCAGAGGTTACCTTTAAGCGTCTGAGTCTATGGCTTTGTGGGGTTTGCTTTACTACTCATTCTCTTTCTGCCAAGTGTCGGCACGGGCCGGGGTCTGATTTTGTTCCACCCCCTGATTGTGGTGACGGAGTTGCTCGTTTTTTTGTTTATGGCATCCCTCGGCCGCTCGCTCCATCTTCGTCTCCTGGCGATGTTGTGGGGCCTGTTGGGTTGGGTTGTCTTGACGTGGCTTCTCTGGATCGCTTGTTGTCGTTAGGGGTGCGCACTGTGAAATCCATCCCTCCCAGATGTCGCCTTGGGTTTTCTAGGATCTTCGGGGGGGCCCTTGATGCAGTGGCCGACTCCCCTGGAGATCTTTCTCGCTGGGTTAGCTTGCTTATTTTACCTCTCTGTATACTTAAGTCGTTTTCCCCCAGAAGTAACCTTGAGTGTAGAGCCGTCGTGAAGCGCCAGCGTCAGGAGGAGTGTATTACCAGTGCCATTCGTACCTGGGGGGCCCCTGGTGGTATTGCTCTGCTTCTGCAGGAGACCTTAGCCGAGGAGGGCCCTTCTCTTCGTTTGGAGGAGGTCCTTGACTCTAGTGAGGTTAACTTGCGGCAGTGTCGGCGGAAGATTTGTGACGGTCATTACGCCGCCGCTGTCCGGGTTCTTTCTTCGTCTGGCGTTGCCCCTTACACGTCCGATACTCTGCAGGCTTTGAAAGACAAGCACCCCTCTATTCCGCCCCCTTCCTTGCCATCTTTGCCTGCCGCTCACCCACAGCTCATCGCGTCCACGACCGTCGTGTTGGATATGATCAGGAGTTTTCCGCGTGGCACTTCTTGTGGACGGGACGGTTTTCGTGCCCAACATCTTCTGGATTGTTTGAGCGGGGCCGCGGTGGCTATCTCGGATGATCTGATCACCTCTATCACTAGGGTGGTCAACCTATTTCTCGAGGGCAGATGCCCGCAGGTTCTCAGTGAGTACATCGCTAGTGCTCCGCTAACCCCGCTTGTCAAACCTGGTGGTGGGGTCCGTCCTATTGCCGTGGGCACGGTTTGGAGACGCCTTGTCTCTAAGGTTGGAGCTGTTCTGATTGGTCCGTCGCTTAGCGCTTATTTTGAGGGCCTCCAGTTTGGTGTCGGGGTTTCCGGTGGAGGAGAGGCCATTTTGCATGCCTTGAATCGGTTTATTGAGGATCGCAGTGGTGACGTGGGCCTTTCCATGCTTTTGGTTGACTTTCAGAATGCCTTTAATTTGGTTGACCGGGAGATCATGTTGCGCGAGGTTCGTTGTTGTTGCCCTGTCCTTTCCCGCTGGGTCGAGTTTTGCTACTCTCGGCCTGCCAGACTTTTCTATGGGGAGCACAGCCTTTGGTCTTGTCAGGGGGTCCAGCAGGGTGACCCTTTGGGACCTCTTCTTTTCGCTTTGGTCTTGCATCCCTTGATTTGTAAGATCCGGGACTCTTTTCCCTTGAGCTTGCAGGCTTGGTACTTGGACGACGGCACCATCGTTGGAGATACTTTGGTCGTGGGGAAGGTTTTGGAGCTGATTATGGAGGATGGTCCTCGCTTAGGTCTTCACCTGAATGTTGGAAAAACTGAGGTTTTTTGGCCTAAGGAAGATCCTAGGAGTCGACTTCCCGGTGTTTTCCCCCCCGATATTTCTCGACCGCTGCGTGGTGTCAAAGTTCTTGGTGGCCCCGTCAGTGTCTGCCGTTCTTTCAGCAGTGAGCTTGTGGCGAAGAGAGTTACTAGAACCATTGAGCTTATGGATTCGGTTGCCAGGATTGAGGACCCACAGTGCGAGCTATTATTACTTCGTGCATGTGCCGGTATTTCTAAGCTTTCATTCTCTCTGCGAACCTGCCCCCCTACAGTCTTCGACTCGGCTAAGACCTTCGATGCAGCCTTGCGGTCTAGCCTGGAATGCATTGTCACCGCGTCCGGCCCCGAGTTCGGGGACTGGCAGTAGCGTCTTTCCACACTGCCCTTTAATTTCGGAGGGTTGGGTGTGTACAGTGCTGGGGATGTCCTTCACTATGCGTTTTTGGCTTCTCGCCTGCAGTCCTCTGAGTTGCAGGATATGCTCCTTCGACCTTCAGCTGTCTCAACCCTCGGGCCGACCTTCGATGCGGCCTTGGCTCTGTTTAACGAGACCACCGGTTCCGACCTTTCCTGTAACCCAAGTGAAGTCGCTGCCCCCAAACTCATGAAGAAATTGGCAGACATATATTTCACGAAGGTTGCTGCTTCGGTAGAATCGGTTTTCTCCTTGACTCGGCGACAGGTGGCATTGTGGAAGTCTCTGCAGGGTGCTCACACGTAAGACTGGTTGCGCGCTGTACCCATCTCCGGGCTGGGGCAGACCATGAATGGGAGGACCTACCGTTCTGTCCTTAGCTATCGGTTGGGTGTCCCTTTGTTCCCGGTACCCAAGCGTTGTTCTGCCTGCTCCCGGGTTTTTGTTGGGGACATTTTTGGGGACCATGCTGTGTCGTGTGCTGGTACCGTTGGTATTAAGCATAGACATAACCTGGTTCGCGACACCCTTTTAGATATCTGCTTCCGATCCGGTATTTCGGCCGGTAAAGAGGTGGATGTCGGTTTGATTGATGGGCATGACAAGCCCCTTCGCCCGGCGGATTTACTTCTTTATTCTTGGGATAGGGGGCGGGATGTGTGTGTCGATCTGACAGGGTCGTCCCCATTGACTCAGTCTGCGATGACGGATTTCCTGCCTGGTCGTGTGGTCGTTGACGCCGCTCAGCGTAAGTGCGCCAAGTACGGAGATTTGTGCACCAGGATTGGTTATGGGTTCCTTCCTTTCTCCTTCTCTTCACTTGGGGAGCTTGATGCAGAGGCTGTTGCGTTGCTCAAGCGGATTCAGAAATTTTCTATCGCTCAGGATGCAGGGGCTCGCGCAGCTGCTTTTATTTTCAGTAGACTTAATTTCGCTAATGCTAAGGGAGTGGGTGCCCAGATAGTATCTCGGCTACCCACTAACTTCTTGTAATTTGTTTCGTTATTAATACAAGTTCCGGTTTATAATAAAAATAAATAAAAAAATAAAAAAATAATAATGATGATGATAATAACAATAACAATAACAATAACAATAACAATAACAATAACAATAACAATAACAATAACAATAACAATAACAATAACAATAACAATAACAATAACAATAACAATAACAATAACAATAACAATAACAATAACAATAACAATAATTATAATAATTATAATAATTATAATAATTATAATAATTATAATAATTATAATAATAATTATAATAATAATAATAATAATAATAATAATAATAATAATAATTATAAGGGTTATTTAACGACAATAATATCAACTATAGGGCGTCTTCCCAAAATAATATCAATTTCAATAAATCTGAGAATAATACGTATTATTGGAGTAGTTAAACAAGAGTAGTATAAGTGACTTTATAACCTGCTACATCAGGTCATCTTATTAATATTTAACCTGCTACTTATCCTCCATCCTCCTACTTAGACCTGGATAACGGGTGAACCATGTTGGGTTAGTTTCGGGTCGGACCACTTTTGTGTTATAATAATCGGGTCAACTTCGGGTCGGGTCAGATAATTTTGGGTTCGAGTCATTCTCGGGTTTGTTGTTTTCAACTTTTTTAGGGATATCGACTCATTTTCTATAATAATAGTCGGGTCTGTTTCGAGTTAGCTCGGGTTAATTCGAATTACGGGTCAAAATCAAGTCTTAAATTCATGTGTCGGGTCCGGTTCAGTTTGGCTTATTCGGGTCGGGTCAATTTTGTCAGGTCTACCTCTCCTTAGTTCTCTCCTTCATTCTCTCTCTCTCCATTACCCTTCATTCTTCTTTTGTTTTTTTTCCTATATGTTTTGTTTAGATTAACGTGTTGATTTTGTTGTAGGATTGTATTGTTAGCTAGATTTGGTGAGGTTGAAAACTTGAAGGAAGAGGAAGACGAAGGATATGAATGACATTTAATGCCCCGTACACTAAGTGAAATAAATTAAAGGCAAACAAGGAAGGTGAACGGGTTTTACCGCTAACTGATCATCTATACTATTCTGGTTTAGCTACTCCAAAAATACGTATTATTCTCTGATTTATTAAAATTGGAATTATTTTTGGAAGACGTTCTATAGTTGGTATTATTGCCGTTAAATAAAATTAAAGATGAAAAAGAAAGGTGGAAGGGTTCTACAGGTAACCGGTCACCTATACTACTCTTATTTAACTACTTCAATAATACGTATTATTCACAGATTTATTAAAATTGATATTATTTTGGGAAGATGCCCTATAGTTGGTATTATTGTTGTTAAATAACCCTAATTATAATTATAATTATAATAATAATAATTATAATAATAATAATAATAATAATAATAATAATAATAATAACAACAACAACAACAACAATAACAACAACAATAACAAAAACAATAACAACAACAACAACAACAACAACAACAACAATAATAACAATAACAATAACAATAACAATAATAATAATAATAATAATAATAAAACTTTCTCTCTCCTCTCTCTCTCTAGAGACAATTCTCTCGCGCCATTGACGAACTATGAGCTCCATAGCGCCTACGGGAAGAGGAAGGGGAAGACCGCGAAAAATTGTTCCGAATGATCAACCGCTCAACCAGAACTCCATTGATGCAGGAATTCCAAAGATTCCCCCACCAAAGGAGGCAGAAAATGAAACCCAGACAGAAAAACAGAGAACTCCATTAATCAATGATTGGATTGATCATGCGTTGCAATCTGCGATGAAGCTAAATGGAAGTAAGCAATTGCGAAAGGATACTTCGAATATAGGAGGAAGCAAGGACCAAGATTCTTTAGACACCATTAATTTGGTGGAAAATGGAGAAATTCTTGAGTAAAAGTCCATACCAGCTACTGAGGATCCAAAGCCTGTGAAGATTTCTGAGAATTCTGCGAATTCAACATGGGCGGGGAAAACAAAAATCAAGAAAGCTGGTATGGGATTACACTTTGATGAATTTAGTGCAAATGCTGAGGAAGTCGACATAACGTCGGATGATTTTGAAGATGAATTGAAGTTATGGCGGTTTACATTGATGGGCAATGTCTTAGGGGCAAAACCCACATTAAAGCAGATGCAAGATTTCGTCACCAAGAAGTGGAATCATATACAGGCTCCGGTGGTTCAATACTTTAAACGGGGATGGTTCACATTCCGGTTTGGAAGTCAAGATGCCATGGATTCTATTCTCAAAGGTGGACCATGGTTAATGGGTCAGAATTCGATAATTCTCAAGCAGTGGAGTCTGACATTTTCGCAGGACATGGATAAACTCTCTATTGTCCCAGTTTGGGTAATTTTTCCGGATCTTGATCCTTTCTTGTGGTCTGCAACTGTACTTAGCAAAATGGCAAGTAAAATTGGAAAACCAATGTATGCTGATTCAACAACTACATACAAAGATCGACTCTCCTTTGCAAGAGTTTTGGTCGAAGTAGATGTTTCAAAGGAATTACCAAACTCAATAACAATTAACACTCCCTTTTCTGGAAAGCTGATGCAGCGAGTTGACTATGAATGGCTTCCGTTCTATTGTGTGGGATGTGGTAAATTGGGGCATCTCAAAGCAGCTTGCAAATGGGAAAGGAAAAAGGCACAAGAGCAAGGAGTTGGCAGGCGGGTAACCCGTTATACGCCTGTCAAGAAGACCTCTCATGGGATAGGTGGTACCTCAGCAACAGGAGAAGTTCCTCCTGCCTCTGCTGTAATGCACTCAGGACCCCATGAGGGAGAGCCCAATGGAGGTCGAATCACTGGCTCTGGACCCCAATCGCTAGGCGGTAGTTCAACTGGGGAAGGTCTCGAGAAAGGACAGCTGGTTTCACATATTGACTCAGAATGCGAAAAGCTAGGTCAAGCTGAACCTTCTGATCCTAACTCTGACTTCACACCGGTTGTAAGGCGCTCAGGATGCGTTGGGAGAGGCTCAAAGGTGATAGACTCCAGTTGGTGCTTGAAGGATAAGGAGATAAATAATAGCATGATCGCACATCATTCCCCTAACAGTTTTGAACTGTTGCAGTCTCACCGTTTGGAAATTGATGAATCTGAGGAAATCCAGGAGATTGAGATTGTAGAGGAATTCCCTCTATTAGTGGAGCCATTGCCACCTGATATTTCATCATGAAAGTTAGCTCTTGGAATATTAGAGGAGGAAACGACACCCTAAAGCAAAATGAAGTTTTAAAGTTAATTAAGGGTAAAGGGATTGATTTTCTAGGGTTACTTGAAGCTAGGATCAAGGAAAATAAAGCAAAGGCAATAATAAGAAGTAAGTTTAGTAGCTATTCTGTTTACTGTAACTACAAAAGCCATCATAATGGGCGTATTTGGGTTATCTGGAACTCTAGGACCATTAAGGTTGATGTACTATCTGAGAACAAGCAATTTGTTCACTGTCAGATTCGTCACTTTGCTACTGGTCAAGAGTTCTTTATCACTGTGGTCTATGGACTGAATAAAGCTAGAGAAAGGGATGATTTGTGGTATCAATTGACTAAATTGGGTCTGAAGGCTAGCTGGTTAGTGCTGGGTGATTTTAATATCGTAAGACACATTGGAGAAAAAGTGGGAGGGTCTACTCCTGTTATTGCTGATATGGAAGACTTCAACAACTGTATTTCTTCATGTCAATTGCAAGAAATGGTTGGTCAGGGTTGTGAATATACATGGACCAATAAGCAGAATCCTAATGCTAGAGTTTGGACAAAATTGGACAGAGCCCTAATCAATCTCCATTGGGCTACTTCTTTTCCTAACTCTTATGCTACGTATGCTAATTCTGGAATTTCTGATCATTCGCCAGTCATAATACAGCTTTTTCCTGAGATGAAGGTGGTGAGAAGATTTAATTTTTTAAATTGCTGGACTAAACATCCTGAATACCAAGAGATAGTGAGATTTAACTGGAGAAAACAGGTCTTTGGAACAGCTGGGTACAAGCTGTTTCAAAAGCTCAAGAATGTTAAACAAGGTCTGAAAATTCTGCATAGAAAGAACTTTTCATGTATTGGGGAAAGAATCAAGGAAGTGGATAAGAGATTGGATGAATGTCAGGAAAAATTGCAACATCAACCATTTTCTTATGATCTAATTCAGGAGGAGAATGAACTAATTCAAAAGTCCAGACAGTTGAAACAGGCAGAAATAAGCATTCTACATCAACGAGCAAAAATGGATAACATTGGCCTTAATGATGATGCTACATCATATTTTTACTCAAAATTAAAAGAAAGGCGACAACAGCAAATCATTGGTAATATAGAGGATGCTACTGGCCATCAAAGAACGGGTATGGCAGAAGTAGCGAATGGGTTTATAGATTATTACAAAGAGTTACTTGGTACAAGGAAGCAAGTGCACGATCTGGATCCTATGATATTTCAACAAGGAAAGATTATCCAACATTCTGATTGGAGCAGTATGTTATTAATCCCATCAGAGGAGGAAATCAGAAATGCAGTTTTTTCTATGGGAGATGATAAGAGTCCAGGTCCGCATGGATTCTCTGCGGGATTTTTTAAAGCTTCATGGAGTATTGTCAAAGCAGACTTCTGCAATGCTATTTTAGATTTTTTCAGAACAAGTAAACTGGTGAAACAAGCAAACACAACTTTGATCACTCTTATCCCGAAAAGGCAAGTATGTACATCTGTTCTTGATTATAGACCTATTTCTTGTTGCTCAGTCGTTTACAAAACTATTAGTAAGTTGTTAACTCTGAGGATGCAAGAAGTGCTTCAAAAAATAATTGGACCCGAGCAAGCTGCTTTCTTGAGAGGCCGGAGTATTCATGAAAATATAGCACTTTCTCAATCCTTAATAAAGAGTTATAATAGGAAATACATAACCCCTCGATGTTTAATGAAGATTGATCTCAGGAAAGCTTTTGATTCATTACAATGGGAGTTTATTGAGGACATGCTAAAAGGCTTTAATTTTGCTAATCAGTTCATCCAATGGATCATAGCATGTATAACAGGCTCTTGGTTCTCATTGAAGATCAATGGTTCTTCCCAAGGATTCTTTAAAGGTGGGAGTGGGGTTAGACAGGGAGACCCATTGTCTCCATATATATATTTGTCTTAAGCATGGAGATTTTTTCTAGAAGACTCAGGTTAATAACAAAGCAACCTGAAGTCTCCTTTCATCCAAAATGTCGAAAAGTAAATTTAAACCATCTAATTTTTGCTGACGACTTGATGGTTTTCATGAGAGGAGATACACCTTCAGTTAAGGCTGTATTGGTTGCATTGGATAGATTTGCTAAGGAGTCTGGTTTAATGGCGAATAGGGAGAAAACTAGTATATTTTTTGGGGGAGTTTGTGATGATATTAAACAAGAGATCATGGAGGTTACTGGATTTTCACAAGGTGATTTTCCTTGTAAGTATCTTGGTATTCCTCTAAATGACATTAACAACAGGCTTGAGCATTACATGGGGCTTATTCATAAGATCCAGGAAGCTATGACTAGCTGGTCTGCTAGCTGCTTGTCCTATGCGGGCAGAATTCAACTCCTAAACTCTGTGGTATTTGGCCTCATGAATTATTGGAGTGTCAACGCGCTGTTGCCAATAATTGTTAATACGAAAGTGCAGCAACTATGTCGGAATTACTTTTGGACTGGTTCTTTAAATTCAAGAAAAATTATCTTCAAAAGTTGGGATAGTATATGCTCTCCTTGGGAGGAGGGAGGATTTAATGTCAAGAATTTGCAAGCTTGGAACAAAGCACTAATGTGTCATTGGATATGGAAGCTGATGGTTCCAGCAGGAGGAGTATGGAAAGAATGGATTCAAAAATACATTCTGGAGGATCAAAGCATTTGGAATGTGCAGGCTAAGGAAAGATTTACTGCTACACTAAAGAGCATGCTAAAAGTAAAAGAATATCTGCTGGTACAAACTGGTAATGCTACAACTGCAGCTGATATGTTGAAAAGTTGGGCTAAGAACGGGAAGTTTTGCACTAATGCAGCGTATGAATGGTTCAGAAATAAGAATGTTCGAAAGAGGTGGCTTGGTACATTGAAGGGACAGTATGTGATTCCTAAGCAAAGCATTATAGGATCGCTAGCAGCTCAGGGATGCCTGGCAACAATGGACAATTTACAGAAACGGGGGCAGTATATCATAAGCAGATGTGTGCTATGTAAGAGTGCAGGAGAGACGCAT